>BQNB010020693.1:0-65169 GCA_026074375.1 Tanacetum coccineum | reverse complement strand
ACGCAAGGTCATAAGATAAAAGCAACCATGGCATAAATAAATCAACATCACAAATAACATAATCATAACCGACATCATAGGTTAATACTTAATACATCGTTTTACATGAATAAAAGAGTGCAAGTTTCTTATTAATGCTACCAACCGAGTACTACTCAAGTTTAGTAGGCTATAATACAAAAGAAGCTATAAATGACACTAATCTATCTGTCTATGGACCAAGGTGCCTCTCAATATCCTAGAAACTAGCCTTTATGTCATGTGCTCGACTCTGTAGCTCAGCCATCTCAAGCCTGTCAGTCCTAGAAGACTCTATCAAATCTTTGATATCCATCTGAGCGGCTCCTAGTGATGCTTGTAATGCCTCAGCTCGCTGCTCTACAGCCTCAGCCCTAGCATGCAGTGCCTCAACCTCCTGCTCTGTCATTACAGCCTTTAGAGTGTGAACTCTATCTCCAGTCTACCTATAGTGGCTCTGCTCAAGATGAGTCTTTGCGTACTCGGCTCGACTGCGCAACTCTA
This sequence comes from Tanacetum coccineum, assembly GCA_026074375.1. Taxonomy (NCBI): domain Eukaryota; kingdom Viridiplantae; phylum Streptophyta; class Magnoliopsida; order Asterales; family Asteraceae; genus Tanacetum; species Tanacetum coccineum. The sequence continues at coordinate 64,647 of BQNB010020693.1, read as the reverse complement.
ATATCTCAAGTCTATTGGTCACCTAAAATTCCTATAACTCTGAGACCTTCTGCTAAGCATACATTGCTTGAAGTTGTAACCGTGTGATCCCGCCTCTAGCAATCCTCAATGACTCACTAGTAACCACATCGTGCTGCTCCAATGACTCAACTTTAGCACGGAGAGTCACACTCCCTTGCTCGTCAAATGTCAATCTAGCATGCAGGGTCTTTACGTCATCTCCTACTGACTCAATATGCTCTGGTGGTACTACTGTTGGTGGTAGTGGTACTGCTGGTGGTGGTAGTGGTACTGCTGGTGGTGGTAGTGGTACTGTTAGTGATGGTAGTGGTGAAGGCGATCTAGATCTCTTTCGAGATGAGGATGATAAAAGTGATGGTGGTGGTGAAGATGATGATGATGGTAAGAGTGATGGTGGTGGTGAAGATGATGATGGTAAGAGTGATGGTGGTGGTAAAGATGATGATGGTAAGAGTGATGGTGGTGGTAAAGATGATGATGGCAAGAGTAATGGTGGTGGTGAAGATGATGATGGCAAGAGTGATGGTGGTGGTGAAGATGATGATGGAAAGAGTGATGGTGGTGGTAGGTGAACAACTGATGTCAAAGTAATCTGAGTGGGGAGTGACTCAGCGGTCTCGGTCTGATCCTGGCCTGGTGAGTCATCCTTTGAAAGGTCGGAGTCTAGGTCTGAATCTGGGGAGTAATCAGGCGAAGCCGCTACATAGTCTGGTGATGGTGGTGCAGGTCTAACAAGTAAGGTAGTGACCTCGTCATCCGAATCGAACAAGATGATAAACGGGATGAGTACTCCGGCACGTGGTGTAACAGAAGGACGAGGTGTGGTCATAGTGTTGTGACAATCAAGGGTTTATATAAACAAAATTTTCATATAAGGGAAATGTAAAATGTACGTAAGGGAAAATAAACAAAAATATAGGTCATGTAAGCAAGTAATGTGTATGCACATGAAAAAGTTTTATGTGATGCAATGTTTATGAAATGGTTATAGTCTAGGTAAGATATGCAACCTAGTTCTTTACAACCTTGGCTCTAGATACCAATCTGTAACACCCCTAAAATATGTGGAAGCGGAATAGGTAACCAGGGGGTTACTTCATAATACACAAGCACAAGATACAATAGAACGACCTCTATATGAGTCGTTTAAAAGATATCCTCATTGATATATTTAAAAATAAATAAGTTTTAACAAGTGGTCCCATGAGTTTGCATCACAAGAAAATGATAATTTATAATACAACGACGTCGGTTTATTTCAAGAGAAAATCCATTAAAATAGTCTTGATGTATGCGGACTCCAATGCACTTCATAGTCCATACGAGTTATACCTGAGAAATACATGCTTAGAAATGTCAACATAAAGTTGGTGAGTTTATATGTTTAAGTTTATAAAATGAGTGGATTGCAAGGTTCGGCAAGGCATGGCTGTTGTATGAATACAACGCCTCAAAATGTAATTACGATTGCAAAAAGCTCATGACAACGAAGCTACAACACCGTTTGCATGTAAATTAATACACGAATAAAAATACCCAGGCAAGTGTTCAACCAAAAACACCCGGAATCCGACCTGGTATACGTTCGTTAGTCCGGTCCTTCGAAACTAGTAAGAGCTTAACTTACCCGAACGGGGATGTCACTCCTAATAGATCTATTTATAACACTCACGCTTACAAAATGTAATTAACGATTCATGCTAATCAGGCAACATTGGTTATCGTTATTTAGGCTAATTCGTAATCATTTAAAATGTAATTGCGATCAGAGTAAAAACGAGCAATGTATCTCACCTCGAAATCTATAAAATATTATAAAATAAGTTAAAGCAGGCCTATAAGCTCACCTTAAATAAAAGTATCGGAGAAAATCAATCAAAGGGAAATGTCACAAATAGTTTCGAATGCAACCTAATTAAATATGGGTCGATTTAGAATTATGCAAGTGAAATAAAATGATGCAATATATTTTTATAACATTATATCATCACCTAATAGTTTTCGTTTTAGTTTTATAAGTCAAAATAACGTTTACGTCTAATTCGCCATTTTTATCTGACATCGTACACTTTAAAGTAACAAATATAATAAATCATATCTCACTTACTAAATAATATTTTTGAAAGTTTACGATGTGTATAGATAATATATAAGTTATACTATAATATATCTTAGGGATTTTATAGCTCAAACGAACTCGAAAACGCACGAAAACCCCATTTTATATTTCAAACGGCACCCTATTTTTAGGGAAAATACATGCAGGAATTTATTAATATTTTCAGAAAATAGTCCGACTTTGAAAGGGCATATCTCCTTTGTTATAATAATTCATGGGTCGTTCGAAAGCGAGGTTTCAACAAAAAATATGATCTACAAGTTTTCTCTTTTGAGTTCAACCTGACTCGGACCCGAAACATGTCAAAAACACGATTTTAGAAACTGGACAGATTTATATAAAAATATTTTTGCCGGAAAAATTGCTAAACTTCATTTGGCCATATCTCATTCGTTTTAAGTTCGTTTTTAGCCGATTTTATATCCACGCATTCGTATGAAGATGTACTATTATATTTTTGTGGCCTCGACTATCTAGGACCAGATATACTGTCCGAAAACCTAGGTACAAAATCTGGACAACAACTATATATTTTCTATTTTACCACTTTAATTCACCCACAAATTTCAACACCATACTAACCTAGTCCCTTCCATCAATTTTCATAATCTATCATCACATAACAAATCCATATTAACCTAGTCATTTCCACCAATTTATCAAGAGATAACATAAAATTAAGAACATAAACAAAATACACAACTTTACTAGTTTAAGTTTATAATTAATTATTTTAACAACAATGTAATTATTTCAACCAGTAATTTATAAAGTGACAAAAATAAGTAATTTATGTGTATGTTCATATTTTTATTGTTCATTTTATAAGTTCTTTACAAGTTTACATATATATGGTTTGCTTGTTTCTTTTAGAAAGACTTAAAAATACAAACTAGTGGTAATATAATTTTAATAAATGAGATGCTATGAAAAATATATGAAATGAAATTATGTATGAATTATGCACCTTAGTATGATGAGAAGATGAGATTAACTTGTATCAAACCCTAAATATTATTTGATTTTTAACTAAAACCCTTAGTTCTTTCTTGAAAATACATGTAAATAATCAAAACAAATTTTCTTCTTGTTCTTCCTTACTTGGCCGAAAATATTAGAGAGAAAGAGAGAGTTTGTGTGAGTTTTTGCTATTGTAAATGAAAGCTAGTTAAGTGTCTCCTATTTATAAGAACAAAGATGGCAAGTTGAATGGTAAACTCTTGAATAACATGCATGTGTATGATCTATTTAGGCAAACTTTTTTTGGGGCCTCGGTGTTTATAGAGGGCGGCTAAAGGAGGAATAAGGGGGAGAGGTTTGTGTTTATAAATGATAAAACACATTTGGTGTATTACCTCCTGTGTTAGTCGAATATTATGGAGCTAGGAGGCGGGTTTTATGTAGTTTTTAATAGTATAGAGTGTAGTTATGTATGTATGTAAAGGTGGTGAAGTGTTAATTAATCTTTATATATGAATGCATGCAAAACTATGCAAGTTTATATAGTTTACGTAAAAATAATTAAATAAAATGGGTAGACTTATAAATTATATTTGTAAAAGTCATATGACAAATATTTGACGTAAAATTATATTTGTTTAATGCCAGTTTACGTTTAAAGTTGTTTTTTCAGTTTACGCGATTTAATTTAACGGTTTCACAAAAAAGTAACAAGTAAGGTTTCAAAGTAAATAGTTTTGAGTTTATTGGCGTAAAATGACTTGAAAATGTGAGTTGTCACATATTGTTCCTCAAGCAAGTTGTGATAATTCCTATGGTCTTAAAATTTCCATTCTAAGTAAATAGAGCATAAAAAATTTTTACAACCCGATCTCACAAAATGTGCCTAACTCATTCAACAAATCTAAACCTAAGGCTTCTTACAATCAAAGAATCCCCTTTAGGAAACCTCGACCACCATCTCAAAGAAGAAATCACTCTTATAACAAACCACATCAAAATCAAGCTCATAATTCTTTTAGAGACAACTCTTACCCAAACTAAAATTTTCATAAAACAATTTTTTATCAAACAAATAAGCCTTATTTTCAAAACATTACTTTACCAATGCTCTAAAGGTTCGGTCTAAAGACAATAAGTATCTTGCTTCAAGATCCAAGAATGTAAAACTTGGAAATGTTTTATGCTAACCTTAATGGACCCAAAAGACAATGTGGACCGAGAGTTTGAGTTTCAGGTTTCTTTTATAGGCACGTCAGAATCATCCTCCTCAACTGGATTCTTGGAACGCCAATATCACAAACAATGAGGATGTACTTAAGTCAAGCACGATGTATGAACCTAATACATACCATAAGAAAAACATCGGTGAAGGTAACTCTTTTTTAAGTTTTAGTAGAATAATGCATATGATTGATAAGCATAGTTTAGCTAATTTTCATGCTTGCAATATGAACAACGTCACTATATACACTTTCTGTCTTGCATCCATAATAGATTACTCAACTCTTTGGAATTGTATATTAGGACATATAGACATGAGGGTAATTCAAAACCTAGTCTCAAAAGGGCTTGTTAGAAAACTACCTATGATAAAGTTTGATAATCATTCTTGTGACACTTGCAAAATAGAAACTACAGTCAGTGCTAGCCATAAATTTAGAAACAAAATGTGAACTAGAAAAGTCTTAGATATTGTTCACATTGACTTGCTTGGTCTATCAACTACTCAAAGTCAAGGAGGCAACTTCTACACTTTGGTTATGATTGATGACTACTCAAGATACACCTGGACATAATTTTTAAAATCTAAAAACGAAGCTTTTAAAAAATTTAAAGTCTTAAGAAAAATAGTGGAAAACCTACTTGATTGCTCAATTGTGTTGGTCTAAGCAAAACATGGTAGAGAATTTACAAATAATGTGTAATTTGGGGACTTTTGTGAAAAACATGGAATCTCTCACAACTTCTTGGCTCCTCGCACTTCTCAAATTAATGAGATTATAGCCCACTCGTTACAAGAGATGTGTCGCAATGATAAGCGAGCAATCCATTCCACAAAAAGATTTGGTGTTACGCCTTTAATACCACAATCTACATTCAGAATATGACATATATTAGAAAAACTTTAAACAAGAAATCATATGAAATTCTCAATGGTAAAAATCTATCCTTAAGTTATTTTAGAGTTTTTGGTTGTAGATGTCAAATAGGAACCATCACCACACATGAGTCTAACAACGGAATCTTTTTAGGATACTCCCAAACCTCAAAAGCATACATAATATTCAACAAGGAAACTTTGAAAATTAAGAAATCAACCGATGTAATTTTTAATGAAAACATATCAAAGACTCTAGATGATAGGATTGAAGAAAATCAATCACAAACCTTTAAGGTAAGCAAACTGGCCATAGACAACCTAGAAGAAATAGATCCTAGGTTAGAAAGTGTAAAGGGAATTAGTGACCATCCCGTTGGTGCAACATTGACTAGGATCTCCTTTATGTTTTAATAATGACAAATAAACGTTCGCAAAATGTAAAATAACAAACGATAGCCTAAATCCGTAACACCTGATTTTCCTGTCCGGCGCGTTGGTCACGCGTCAGCGTGTGAGCAGCGCGCCACAGGCGAACTTTGTTTTTACGGATTTACTCTTGTCGGCTTTCCTCTTACCCGACATATGTAGAAACTTCAATAAAGGTATGTACATGATATTTAAGCATTTAGGAACACTCTAAATGAAGTTTAGACTTAGAGAGGAGCAAAAACAAATCCTCCCGTTTTACTACAAAACGCCAACTCAAATCTTTTATCAAACGCCTCTAGCCAAGGTCGAAACTTCTTTCTAAACCTAGTGTGATCATATTTTCAACATACCATCTAATGAAAGGATTCATTTGACTTTAATCTGGATTTACGTTGTTCCTAATCACGTAACAAGTTTTACTTCCTTATTGGTCAAACTAAGTCAAAGGTCACTTTGAGTAAATGCATCCTTTCCTGTTATGAGATATGATTTACTTAAAGATACAAAGCACTTAGCTTGTTTGAATCAAGATGATTAGTGATCAAATCCATTGTTGATTATCATGGATTAAAGTCTAAATAACTAAATGAGTTTGTGGTATTTGGAGGTTTATCATACTTTGACTTTTTTCACTTCCTTACCTATAAATATTTTACAAACTCACATGTATTCCTCACATGTACAAGTCCACACTTCTTCTACACAACCCATTTCCCCTAATCATTTGTTCACCCTTCTTACCCAACAAATAATTTCATCTCTTCCACACACATTCTAAACACCTTCTTCTTAAACAATCCCATAAGCATATATGCCTACTCTTTTTTATCTTATTGGCAATATGATTATAAACCCAAATCAATCCTTTGATTTCATCTTCTTCATCTTCATCTTCAAACATTCACTCACATAAGCCTTCACCAAATAATCCCTGATAACACTCTAAATATACATAAAATATCCCTCGAAAATACATTAAATATATATGTTAACGCATGAAATATTGCAAAGTTTGCTTGTTTATTATGTAATATTCATATCAAGACCAAAAATGAAGAAAAGGACTTAACATGAAAAAGAATCTCGTTAAATGCACTAACGGTTGTTATATGAAGAATCTAGAAGAAAATCCAAGGAGGAGTTAATGATCAAAGCCAAAGTGCGGCGCACAATTATCTTTGTGCGGCGTACTTCAAGACGAAGTAAATGCTATTTAATTACACACCAAGTGCGGCGCACAATTTTCCTTGTGCGACGCACTTCTCCTACAGTTACTCGCAAGTCATAAATGATTGCAATGATTGTGCAACCTTTCACTCCCCAAATTCTAGCAACTGATGCACCATCCTCAAGTATAAATAGAGCACAAAATTCAGGGTCAGAGGCATCCTATTCTTCACTTTAATCATCTATAATCATTTCTCATTAGTTAGTAAGTTGTTCTAGGGAATTGTTGAAGAATAAACCTTATTCTTCATCATATTCTAGGTTTTAGTAGAGGAAAGTACCATTTGATCACAGAAGGTTATGTTGAGAAGAAGTTATAGTGTTTGTAGTTGAATTTTCGGGTTGTTGGAATTATTGTTTAAAGGAAACTTTTGAAGAATCAATATATTTTTCTATTGAGTTTGGTATAAACACGTTTTCCTACTTTAATATTATGAATTATGAATTATCATGCTTGTTATGTGTTTTGAATTTATGAATATGGAGTAGTTTAACATGTTTGTTTGGGAATCATGAGGGAATTATGGATTAAACTTGGATGAACTAATGAATTTTGGAAATTGTTAATATAAACTTGATGTTTTTATACCCGAATTCTTTAATAGTCATTTGATCATCATTTTATCCCGGATATAGGTCGAAAGACTCCGGCTAAATGCCTGATTTCCATGTTGTTTGTCTATGACAACTAGATCTTAGCCTTGTGAGGACTGGTTAACAAAATGATTATTAACCCAAGTATAAGAAGGTTTAAGGCTTAACCATATGTCTAACGAACTTGGTTAAGAAAGATTATATTTATTATTTCCAAGCTTGAATTGAACTTAAAGCATTTTTGTAATCAAAAGTAAAGGTCGAAAGGATTTTTGATTATAATAAATAGACAATTGTTTTAGCAAACTACCCGTTTCTTTAATCGATTATACCTTCATTCTTGAACCCATTATCTATCCAAGTTTATCTATTTTTGTTCTCGTTCTCACAAACATCATCTTATATCTTAAAGTACCTTGAAATCTTTAGATAGTGACAGTCTATAAGATTTACCCTTTCGTAATATAATCGACCCTTTCTTAAAATTACCAATCCCGTGGAACGACCTGGTCTTACCCTAAACATATACTATAAGCGGGGGTTTATACTTTACCCGTGTGTTAGTTGAAAATCGGATAAAACTAGTATTATAAATTTCAAGCTTTAATAACACATCAAAGTTTTTGGCGTCGTTGCCGGGGATTGATTTCATTATGGAATTAGTCAATTTTACATTACAAACCAAAAATTTTCAAAATCGCAGTATAATTTTCTGGCAAACTGAACCCATTTTACACAGAAAGTGCGCCGCACATAACTATTGTGCGTCGGTTTTTCTGCAAAAACTCAGAAGTACACATACTTCCATCAAGTACACCGCACTTTTGCCCCTTTTACAAAGAGAACCGTTTTTTTAAGAAGGAGAACACCAAAACACCAAAAACCCCAAACCCATAAACTGTAAATTGACCATTTTAAAAATGTGGAATTTATTCCTAATGATCATAGTAGTCAAAATCTTGTATTATCGTAATTCGTACTTTAAAATAAAAAAACCAAAAAGAATTATTTGATAGCTTGCTTATTTAAATTTCTAAATGCATCTCTTATTTACTAAGTGTTGCTTATTTGACTTTGATATAATGCAAAATAAAAACTTAAAAAGAATTGAAAAACTTTATTTGATGTTAAATATGCTTAAGAACTTGAAATTTGCTATGTTTAATAAATATTTAGGATATAATAAAAATAATAAACATAAAAATGCTGAAATTGAAAAATTTAAAAGACTTAAAACTCATAAAGTACGCCGCACTTTCTATAAAGTGCGCCACACTTTCTGGGCTGAAACTAACCAAAATGCTTGTTTGTTCGTTTTTGAACAAAATTTGCTTAAACTTAAAAATGCTATCTGTTTATTGATAATATGTAAATATAAAAAGGTGTTATTATTTGTTTTAACTAACCCACTAATGTTTGTTTTAATGGTGTCATATTTTATAAGAGTTATGGATCCAAATTCAAGTCTTGGAAAAATTTGCTTAGGAGAGGACGTCGTTGTAATTTCAAGTGATAAAGTTGAAGGATCTGGAGATTAGAACTCTCCGAAATTTCTAGACACTGCTAACAGTGGGCAAAAGAAAGCTATGGTTTTCTATCAGATGGATACGAAAGAAGTTAGGGACAGATTCGTGGCTCCTTGTTTTGTCAATAGGCTAGAAGCTTATGATGGTGAGATTAATCTCGGAGTAGAGGAGAATATGATCTCAAATGAGTATGCAGTAAAACTATGCTTGGAGCATGAAGTCAAAAGAGGAAACAAAGTGGTCAAAAAGGAACTCATTGTTGCACTAAGAGGTGAAATCTACTTTGTAAAGTTTATTATCAACCCAGAAGAAGATAATGTTGAACCTGGGGTGATTTTTGGTAAATCATTTTTACGCTTGACCAAGGTAATTACTAATTTCAGGGCTAGAACCGTCACTATATACCCTGATATTGATCCATTCTTAGAAGAAACCGAAAAAGAAGAAAAGACCAAAGATGATTAGGACCATTTGCTTGATTTCAACATAGATGATATACCACTATTGGGTGAAAAAGGACTTCCGCCATTCGTACGCAAAATGGGGAAGAGTAGCCGTAATAAGAAACGGGCAATGGAGAACCTTAACTTTTTCTATCAAGATATAGAAACATCTTCATTAGTTGGTGGTCATTTAACCCAAGAAGAAGCAGCTAAAGAAGCAATAGCAATTAGAATGAGTTGAAAGTTTGCTTTATTAGAGGAAGAAAGGCCAATAATCAAGACCATGGCCTATAATGACAAATATAAGAAAATTCTCGATGAAGTTTGGAAAGACAAGGTGGAGTTAGATGGAAAGATTGTAAAGGAGGAAGAAGAAGCAGTAAAAAGGATTAAGGGAGAGGCATTAAAAGAAAAAGAAGATCATGGAGCTTTCATATTTCCCATAAGAGTGGAAGGACAGGTTAACGAAAATGTGTTAGCAGATATGGGGTAAGATATAAATACTATGCCTTTCTGTATCTATGTGCAATTAGGGAGAGACGATATGAAGAAGGTGGATAGAGGAATCACGATGATAAATCACACGTAGGCAAAAGCTATGGGGTTACTCACAAACGTTCTCTGTCAGGTAGGAGTCACTACCTTGATTGCCAAGTTTCTGATCTTAGATATTCTGATCGATCGTGATTCACCAATAGTTATTGGTCGTGGATTCCTGCGTACAATTGGTGGCATAGTAAATGCTCCAGAGAGACTCTTCTCGACCTTTGATGGGTTTTGCCACCAAACCTTCCGTGCTGCAAGATCTGATTTTATGAGAAACGCAAAAAGTGATAGTGATGATGAGGAAGATTACCAGATAAAGAGGAACAAGTTTGGAGAACCGATATATGGACCTAAACCTGCACCATACTTAAACTGTAACGATCCGGATGAGCGATCGTTAGCTATACAAACCGTAACTAACCTATTCTGAAAAATTAGTGTTTGGAAGAAGGCAGTTAGTTTCCTTGGCTCGTTACCAGTGCCATTAAAGCAAGTCAACTGGAAGCCTGATTATAAAGGATCGTATACTAAAGAAGAAGAAGCAACATGGCAATGGCGAACTGAGATAAGGTTAACTGATCCATATGGGAACATTTATTTACAAGGGTTTACAACAAAGAAAACGAACCGAAAGTTATCGAAGTACCACAAGTTGAGTGACATCATGTCACCAAACTGGTTTATGAAATAAAGAAGTAAAACAAGTTGGAATAAAGGAGTAACTATATACTCCCGTTTTTTATATTATGTTTTAAAAAATAAAATCATTTGTATAAATCCCTAATGGATTATATTTAATGTACGGAATTTAATCCGATATATGATAATTATTAATATCGAGTTAATATGATGACCTAAAATTATGTTTAGATTATGAAAATTGCAAAACAAGTTTTGTGTAGTTTAGTTTATAACATTAAAAAAAATTATATAAAAAAGGGGAAAGTATGCCGCACTTTTGAGCGATTTTCTTAGATAAAACTTGCCAAACACGATTTTAACCCATTATATAAAAAAACTCACACAAACTCACCAAAACCGCCAGGGTTATAACAAAAACAGAGAAAAAGTTTTCAAAGATCAATCTACTAAGTTTGTAATCATACTTAGGGAATGTATATATCATTCCTTAACTTGTTTATCATTAATTTGTTTAAAATTCATGTCCATTAGGGTTTATAATAATTAAATTAAAGAAAATTTAAATCCATGTTTCATATGAAGAATTGACCCTTCGAATTTGGATATTTAAAAGTTATTTGATGCATGCATGCTTGATTTGAATTAATCTAAAAAACATTGTTCATATTATGAATTTATATTTAAAAATAAATTGTTTGAAGATCATAAAATTTTTTATCAGCTTAGGAAGTATGCCGGTTTTGTCCCAAAACTAACGCACTTTGCCCATTTTTTCCAGAATGTACGCCGCACTTCAAGGAAGTACGCCGCACATTTTACATCAAAATGCAACAAAATGATTTAAAAACCATCAAAACCATGACCAATTATACCAAATCGTTTCTAACATTACTATAACTTTATTTTTGATTTTTTGATGTATAGACTTATGGAACACACGACGATGAGGCTGGATCATTACGATCTAAACGACCCAGACAACATGAAACCGTGGAAGAATTATTGCTTCCACAAGTTCACCATGAGTTTTTGCTATGGGAAGGATGTAGCAGAGATGCAAAGTCTAGGTACAACACTAAATTGGCCTAATTGCTTCCTAGACACATTTACTCACCTTGTGTCGTGAACTGAGATGTGCTGAACCGAATGGGTTGTGATAGGAGATTGATGACATGTTGAGAATTAGGTTGCGTGAAGCTGGATCGGGTGAAGAGATATTTGCTTTGGTGGCTTAGATTAGGGCTTTTAATATCAATGAGCCAATTTATGTCGAGCTTTGCCATGAGTTTTATTTTACTTATGAGTTTGATGAAGTGTGTGCTGATGATGAGTTGCAGTTAAAGAAGATTATCAAGTTTAGACTTGGTGGACGTGCTCATAATTTAACCTTGTTGGAGTTTGCTCGAAGGTTGAGACTATATCAAGCGGTTGAGCTAGAGGAAGAAGGTTTTAATGTTTACTTTGAAGAAGGTTTGCGTAATGATGATAATTTTAATGCTCAGGAATATTGGTTCAGCATTAGTCGAGAGGATAACCTTGGTTTATCTAGGAGTCATACTTCTACTATCAGGAACCCAATTTTAAGGGTGATCCATAAAATGATCACTTATGGTTTGTGTCAAAGGACGACTGGGTATGACAAGATTCAAAAGAATGATTTGTGGCTTCTAAGTATGTTTTAAAGCAAGACACCAAAATAGGTATGCAAATGTAGCTTGGGTGATTGCAAGATGGATGAAGAGAAATGGAACCGGGACTCAAAAAGAGAGTCAAATTTGATGTGGTCAATTTATCTCAAAGCTTGCTACGAAATGCAGGGTGTTGACAGAGGATGTAGTAAGGAGTTTGAGTACTCCAATTTATTGTAGAGATCTGGATACAATTACACTTAGAGATTTGATCGACTCTGATGGTAAGCTTATTCCTGAAGATCCATAGCCGGGTGTGCCTAAAGTTGGTATTCCAAAACCTCCGAGGGCATCTATGCAGGATTTGTATGGTAGGATGGAGATACGCCAAGAGGCGATAGAGCGGATGAAGTATAGGCAGTCATATCACTGGGATAGGTACCAGGGAGTGTTCGAGCACATGGCTGGGGTTTATAGTGTTCCAACACCTCCACCACCACAGTATCAGCATCAGTAGGATGATGAGTAGTGTCGAGATGGCCTGGGTTGGTTTAGTGACCACATGTTTTGGGTTACTTATGTTCTAAAACAATTTCTCTAAAAACAATTATTATTATTATGGTGTGTAAAATGCCTTTGTTGGAATTAAAACAATATTATCGTACTTTCTATTAATAATTAATTAGGATTATTATTATTATTTGTTTGGGTAAATGTTTATATTTGTAACAGGAAGAAGAAAAAGAAAAATCAAAGATTCAGAACATCAACTACAATTGAAAAGTATTATTTCAATTTCTCATTTTATCTTTCTCTATAATATTTTCACATTGAGGACAATGCTCATATTAAGTATGGAGGGGTGATAAACTAGAAAAGTTAGAATTTTTAAAAGAAGTTAAAAGAAATTTTTGAAAATAGCATTTTATTGATCACATATAAGCAATCTGACTCTGAATTGATAACATTACTAGCATATTTATACCACCCAGAAAAATGGTGAGGTTTAGATCTTAAAAATTCAGGTATCTATCTTTGATACCTAAGATAATTTTTATCTTTAGCTTTCTCGAGTTAAGGAGTGACCAATTGCAGATATCTCATCTGTCATTACGGATGTGTATATGTAGTTTTGTCGCCTTTTCTGGAGCATTGATATCGATTTAAAATTATATGAGTGTGTCGGTGATTTGTTAATTCTAGAACTTGTACCTGAAATCTTTATGAGACCGTAGTAGGAACATGTTCGCGTGTTATAAACATTTTACTAATTAAAAGGTGATAAAAATATAAATATAAGTAAACAATAAGTTTGTTTAAAAAGATTTCTAATAAAATTATCTGAAATTTTATCCGTACGAATTGAAGAAAGTAAATGTTGGTATCGCTGTTTAAATGAAGTGTGAAGGTTGCAAACTTCTAAGTTCATTTGAAGTAGTGTGCTTATCCTAAGTATGGGGGAAAGCAAGTTTCCCCCAAGATAAAGTGAAATGAAAAAAAAGAGAAAGAATGATGATGTGAAGGAATAAGTTGGATGCATTACGGATAAGGTGAATTATGATTTTGTTACAAACCTTTTTCAACAAATAATAAATAATATCACTAAATAAATTACCTCTTTTGATGTTTATGTTTGGTGCTTACGCCATGTCGGTGAAGTTTAGTTTTTTGTACAAGCTTATGGTAATTTGAACATTTCATGACTGCGCGTATGAGTGACTTCCGTTTACTATTTACTTTACCAAATTGAGCGAGTGTGAAATAGAAACTTATCTATAAATATTCGTGAGTTGCTTTGTCGCGTTATCTATGCTTGTGATCATTAATTTATTTTGTTAAAACGAAATACTTTCGCTTTGATTGCTTGAGGGCAAGCAATAAGCTAAGTATGGGGGGATTTGATAACACTCCAAATATACATAAAATATCCCTCGAAAATACATTAAATATATATGTTAACGCATGAAATATTGCAAAGTTTGCTTGTTTGTTGTGTAATATTCATATCAGGACCAAAAATGAAGAAAATGACTTAACGTGCAAAAGAATCCCGTTAAATGCACTAACGGTCGTTATATGAAGAATCCAGAAGAAAATCTGAGGAGTTAATGATCGAAGCCAAAGTGCGGCGTACAATTATCTTTGTGTGGCGTACTTCAAGACGAAGTAAATGCTATTTAATTACACACCAAGTACGGCGCATAATTTTCCTTGTGCGACGCACTTCTCCTACTGTTACTCCCAAGTCATAAATGATTCAATGATTGTGCAACCTTTCACTCCCCAAATTCTAGCAATTGATGCACCATCCTCAAGTATAAATAGAGCAAGAAATTTAGGGTTAGAGGCATCCCATTCTTCACTCTAATCAACTATAATCATTTCTGATTAGTTAGTAAGTTATTCTAGGGAATTGTTGAAGAATAAACCTTATTCTTCATCATATTCCAGGTTTTAGTTGAGGAAAGTACCATTTGATCTCAGAAGGTTGTGTTGAGAAGAAGTTATAGTGTTTTTAGTTGAATTTCCAGGTTGTTGGAATTATTGTTCGAAGGAAACTCTTGAAGAATCAATATATTTTGCTATTGTGTTTGGTATAAACACGGTTCCCTACTTTATGATTATGAATTTTGAAGTTTTCATGCTTGTTATGTGTTTTGAATTTATGAATATGGAGTAGTTTAACATGTTTGTTTGGGAATCATGAGGGAATCATGGATTAAACTTGGATGAACTAATGAATTTTGAAAATTGTTAATATAAACTTGATGTTTTTATACTCGGATTCTTTAATACTCATTTGATCATCATTCTAGCCCGGATATAGGTCGAAATACTCCGGCTAAATGCCTGATTTCCAAGTTGTTTGTCTATGACAACTAGATCGTAGCCTTGTGAGGATTGGCTAACAAAATGATTATTAACCCGAGTATAAGAAGGTTTAAGGCTTAACCATATGTCTAACGAACTTGGTTAAGAAAGATTATATTTATTATTTCTAAGCTTGAATTGAACTTAAAGCATTTTTATAATCAAAAGTAAAGGCCGAAAGGATTTTTTTATTATAATAAATAGACAATCGTTTCAGCAAACTACCCGTTTCTTTAATCGATTATACCTTTATTCTTGAACCCGTAATCTATCCAAGTTTATCTATTTTTGTTCTCGTTCTCCCAAACAACATCATCTTATATCTTGAAGTACCTAAAAATCTTTAGATAGTGACAGTCTGTAAGATTTACTATTTCGTAATATAATCGACCCTTTCTAAGAATTACCAATCCGGTGGAACGACCTGTTCTTACCCTAAACCTATACTATAAACGAGGGTTTATACTTTACCCGTGTATTAGTTGGAAATCGAATAAAACTAGTATTATAAATTTAAAGCTTTAATAACACATCAGATGGTTCGACTAGCGGGTAAGCTAGGTCAAGTTTTACATGATTATCGAGGATGATAAGTCATGGGTGTTTCTCATATATTCACTATCATATTGCACTTTTGTCCACTGTTTTGAGATATTGTAACAGCTTTTGGGTTTAAGGTCAAGTGAAAGATGAATAGTTGGTGACATGTGATAGCAGGCTTATGATTATCCCGTGTGGATTTTCGTGTGAAGCCTTGCTAGTTTAATTGTTTGGCTATTAGTATTTGGAAGTTTTGATTTAAGTTTGGATTTGGTTGTGATTTGGGACATCACTCGAGTTTGTTCGTAGTGGATGGTCTTCATAACACCTGAAGTTTATGCATTATAGTTTTCTCTATATTGTATCTTGTGTTATGATTGATCATTATGTTGCATTCACGAGTTTTCGCCATTGTCGGGATGTGACACTTCCTAACGGCCCCTAGACGGCGTCCACCCCCTATCGTTGTCATCATTAAAAATTTAGCTATCTCTTTTCTATTAGCGTACCTTTTAAAATCACTCAAAACGAAGTCCGTTTGAAGAAGTTATGGCCATATTATTATAACAATTTCAACATACGTCGCATAAATATTGATTCCTTTTCTTGACTTCTTTCCACTTAATCCTTATTCACTCTTTTGCTCCATTTTTTGTAAAGGGTTTTCACCCATTAAATAGATTACTAAAAAAACTGTTAAGTACATCAAATGTGAGTGAATCTCACATCTGAGCCCGTTACATAGGTGGTAAAGCATACATAGCATGACATAACTACTCATATCAAAGGAAAGAACCACATAGACACTATCTTACATTCGACTCATAAGACACCAAACATAAACTATCTTCTATCACGACCACGAAGATTAATATCCATCATATCACAGAATGCTAAATCTTGCTTCATTAAACCTTCAATATCATAAGTATCATGGATGTCATAATCTTCGTCCACATTTAAGCTTGCATCATTCACACCTCTACTAGCCATAAATTGAGCAGTCTCATCGTAAGCCACTTCAACATCACTATCACTATCCGAATTAACCGAAGCATATTCAACCTTATTTAGCGGCTTCCCATCATCATCCACAAGCATAAGCTTCCTATCCAGCATTTGTCTTTCTAAGTTATTAATTATTTCTGCTGAAAGGGTAGTATTTGAACTACCAGATGCTACGGGTGAAAACTCGTGAGGAGAAGAAACCACGCTAGAATTGTCCCCCTATCTCAGCCACATCTAAATTCCCCCCATTCGTGCCCAGGTCATCATCATTCTTAACCAAATTAAGCGCGTCAAATGAGTTCAAATTACTTACCTCTTGTCTAGACGACTCAACTTGCTTATTTTAACCACTTATGCTAGCACTATTATTTTGAGAGACATGTTGATAAATTTTTTTAGTCTACTAAAACCCCACCTTCGAACCAACCTACAGTCCTCTAATAGCTTGTCCATGATTCTTCAAGTTCTTCAATACATCCAAGACGAGTTGCTTAGGACATTCATCCAGGAGGTGACCAAAAACCTTGCAACTTGAACATCTCGGAGGTGTCCACTCGTACTCAACATGAATAGTTCTCATATGAAATCCCTCACCAACAAATTTTGGTACAAGAACCACAACGGTATCTTGTAAGTTAACATCCGCTCGAAGCTTAACCATAACCCTAGCATAACTAGCCCTGCCCTAAGAGTCAATGCAAATAGCGGCCGTGTATGAATCTAACATTAAAGGTTTGCCGAGTTTGGTGGCAAGAGCACTCAAAACATCTTCTGTAAAAAAGGTAATAAGAATATCATATAACTTTACCTAAACATGGATATTACACACGTCTTCCATTATAATATTTGCATCCGGTGTCCACTCTCTAAGAATCAATGGGACATTGCGAATTAACCACACACCATTCTCCAACATAGATTTCATCCTGTCTTTAGAACTAAACTTGCAGAAAAACATAGCTTTTGTCACCATTGATTAAACAAGACCAAATTTACTCCAGGTATTCTTAACATAGTTCTCAACAACCGGATAAGTGACATGTTTTCCAAAAAAGAATCCGTGCATAGTATTGCTAAGTCGTTCATTTACAACAGAAACCGATTCCTTTGAAACGACCACATCCGCACCATTACCAGCCGGAGTAACCAATGCACGAAAACTAACCGATTTCTAACTCGTATCTCCTTTCAATAGTGTCACAAACGAAACTGGTCCCACATTAATATTATTCAAATTAGCATCCTTACTAGGGGTTGATGTCATATCAGTAGCAGTACCTAAATTCGGATTAGCAGCACTGCCAACGTTATGTTTTCCACCCAAAGAATCCCTCGACTTTGGTTCTTCGTTTGAGACCACGGTAGACGGAATACCAATACACTCTTTGACCTTGTTACTTGCCGTACCAGAATCATCAAGCATCGATTTATGTTTCTCCTTTACATCCTTACCACTCCATCTTCCATTAGCTGTCAAGAAACCCTTCTCCATGATCAAAACATGCAAGTCTATCTTTAAATTTTACGTATAAACCTTAATAAAAATTAGGGTTTAGGGTTTATAACACACATGAAATTTTACGATCAAAATTAGGGTTTATAACAACACATGAAATTAAAACTCGCATACCCTAAACAGATGTTAGAGTTATTAATAAAAGTGTAGTGAGCCCTAGACCTTAAATTAATGCAGCATTGATGATCGATAATAAGAAAAAAATGCAGTAATTGATGATCGATCATTATAGAACAGAAAATCATTTGTAAAACGATCCAAACTCCAACGTAACACAATAAGTCCACTACGAATCTTAAACTAATATAATAGTATTATACTAATCTAATGAACGTTAGTGGAGCAGATTGAGGGACAAAAAGAATTTTAACGATTGAGGGATGTAAGGGTTTCGGATTTCGCCAATTTCACCACCTGCCAATGTCTATTTTGCTCAATTTGACATCAATTCGTCAAGTTTTCATTCTTCAAGCTTTCAAGGTAATATTTAATAGAAACTAAGATTTCCCTTAAGCTATTTTGATATAGTTCTTGATTGTTTTAGCACATATTCACTCCAACCTGTTAAAAACATAAAATCTATTTGATCAGTATTAATTCTCCATGAGAAATAGATACGATTAAAAATAATTGACCATGGTAATGTTAGATAAAAAATCACCAATGTGCGTTCCACAACACTACTTGAAGCTTATATTATTGTTATATGTGCTGAATCTTATAAGAACACGAGCTTATAAAAGCTGCCTTCAAACACACCTACCAATTGGCAAAACTAACTAAAAACAGCACAACTGCTGTCAGAAACCATCGATATTATTTGGTCTCTCTCGTTTTCAATTTACATTTTCTAGGACGACTTTAAGTAAAAAAAAATAGGTGTTAAACGTTAGGGAATTGCCAAATAGTAACAAAGTTTGATGACTGTTCCAATTAAGTCACTCAAACTTTTAATTGATCACAAAAATCATCCAAGTTTCAATACTGTTCCATTATTGTGTAATTATTCAAAAAACTATCTTTTAGATATGGGCAAATGGCATAAAAAGATATCTAACTTAAGGATCATTTCCAATTAAGGTATCGCATTTTTTTTCTTACATAAAAAGACACCATACTTATTTTTTTGGTCAATTTGGGTATTTTCGTTAAATATTTAATGATAATTCGTTAAGTTTTATATTTCAAGTACACCACCGTCCGCCGCTACCACCACCACCACCATCAATCATCGTCACTACTACCAAGCCTGCCCACCACCATCACTAAAAAGCACCGCACACCACCGCAAATCACTGACCTACCCACCACCAACGCCACAGACCACCAACCCATCATCACTACCGACCATCGTCGCCACCAAATTGACCAAAAATAGATATGTTTGACAAAAGTATCATGCATTTATGCCTCGATATTAGATTATATCTTTTGGTTGATGAGTCCATTTGACTATTTCTTATACATTACATGTGTTGCAGCGTCTATTGGTAGGTACTAGGTAGTGGGGAAGACAAAGTCGGGAAACACATTTTTTGCTTTAAGAGCTAGATTTTTCATCGTACGCAAGCATAACTTATATGTTCAAATTGACAATTACTGCTTTTCACCAATATGCAAGTCCATAGTTGTAGTTGATGAATCAGCCAGTCACATCTTAGAATATGTTGTGTAGGTCTGACATCTTTACTGATGTTCATTATTAGTTTGACCTCTGAAGTTCTACTTTGGTGACTGAAGTATTGGATATCTATAGTGTGCCATTTTTTATCCTTTTCTTTTATGTGAAACTTATACTGCATAATGTATTTGTGTGCAAGTTATTGAAGCTCTGACTTATTGATTTATCGCAATAAACATACACTCGTCGGATCCTTGTTTACGATATACGAATTTATTTATATACTCCCTCCGTCACATATTAAGTGTCCAGTTTGATTTTTTGAGGTCTTTTTTTCATCAACTTTGACCGTAAATATTTGTGTTTGTGTTATATAATACTTAATGAAAATTATACCAATGAAAAATACATTCAAAACTCTATCAATTCATAATATTTTGCATCAAGTATCATATATCATAAAAAGAAATAATTAAGGTCAAAGATGAAGAAAAAAGACATGAAAAAGTCAAACTGGACACTTAATGTGTGACAGAGGTAGTATGTGATTTATCGCAATAAACATACACTCGTCGATTTCATATGGACCGATAGTGGTGGTAGCGGCCGGTGGACTTGAAATATAAAACTTAACGGGAAATCGTTAAATATTTAACGAAAATACCCCTATTGGCCAAAAAAATAAGTTGGGTGCATTTTTATGCAAGAAAAAAAGTATGATACCTTGATTGAAAATGACCCTTAGGTTGGGTACCTTTTTGTACCATTTGCCCTTTAGATATTCATATATGAATTATTTGGTTGTACTTCAACAATAAATACCCACCCCATAAATTTCATTAACCCCAACTAACTTAATATACAACCAACTTAGACACAAGTGAAAAGGAATATATGACATAAAATAATAACCAAGTTTGAAAAGTGTTCCGGTTTAGTCACTCAAACATAAAAATTACATAATAATAGAACACCATCGAAACTTTGAGTGATTAAAACGGAACACTATCAATATACCAAGTTTGAAAAGTGTTTCGTTTCGTCACTAACAACATAGAAAAATTATATAATAAATTAGAACACATCGAAACTTTGGGTGATTAAAACGAAAACCACTTAACTCCTTACAATACCTTGATTACTCCATCTGTCCCATATTAAATGCCCACTTAAAGTTTTCAAAGTCTTTCTTTTTATACTTTGATCTAAAATATTTTCGTTTGTGATATATAATACTTGATGCAAGATATATGAATGGTAGGGGTGGCAATTTCTGACCCGACCTGAAACCGACACGGAAATTAACTGGTTCGGGTTTAGTATAATAGATTTTGAGTCGGGTTTGGGTCGACTTATCTGACCCATTTATTAAACAGGTTATGTTCAGGTTGAGAATAATTTAATCGGGTCAACCCGTCAACCCGTTTAAGATTTTTTTTTTCTAAAATTAATTTTTTTATATATTTTATTATATGTGTTAAATGGGTTAAACGGGTCGACCTGCAAACCTATTTAACCTGTTTAACCCGTGTAATGTGCCAACTTTTCTATATAAAACGGGTTAAATGGGTCAACCCAAAACACGTTTAACCTATTCAACCCATGTAACATATTTAACCCGCCAACTCAAGTATATATACAGGTTAAATAGGTCAGGTTCGGGTTGTGTGTAAACAGGTTAGAGTTGACATAGCTGACCCGATTATTTAAATGGGTTAGGTTCGGGTTGGGGTTTTCTGACCCGCCAACCTGCCAACCCGAATCCGGCCCGAATTGCCACCCCTAATGAATGGATTGTGTTTTAAATTTATTTTTCATTGGTATAAGTTTTATCAAGTATTACATAACACAAACAAATATATTTAAGGTCAAAGTTGATAAAAAAAATACTTCAAAAGTTAAAAGTGGACATTTAATATGAGACGGATGAAGTCTTATTTTATAATCAAAAGAAAGTTACAGTGACTAAATTGGAACTTGATTATTATTTTATAATAAAAAAAAAGTTGCAATGATTAAATTGGAACAAAACTAAATTGGAATTAAACGTTATATGCAACTCAATGAAATTTTCTTAATAAGAACTAATTCTTTACCTCTAAACTTCTAACTCAGCAAATCCCCATTGTGTTCATTAAAATTCTTAACCCACTAACTTTCCAACTTTGTATTATGCTCACTATATTTTTCATTAATATGGAACTCTTTGATCTTTAGTGACAAAACTTAAAATTTGTCACGAATTTGCAGACAATTTAATTGATGGTGACAATATGATGCTGATCGTGACTTTATATATTTTGGGTCATCATTGAAAAAGATATTTCTAGAAGTGTGGAGATCCATATACTTAATAATTAAAGTATAGATTATATTGTAAACTGGCATTGTATTTGTTTTTAGATCGCATTATATACAAATTTACTCAACATCGATTCTCATACACGTACTTATACATTTTGATTTATGATACTCTCCAAAAAAAATGCCAAAATTGAATCCTAATTAATTCGTAAATATGGTGTTGTACATACAAATTTCCACAAAAAATAAATCAGAGAAACTATTCAATCATGAATCTATTTAATTCGCAACGCACTGCATCACTCGTTGCCAAAAGGCGCATAAAAATCGGATGAGTTACAAACAAGTTATAAAAATTAACAGAAAGTGAACGATCTAAAAGTCGTTAAGGTTAGGTTTAGGGGCAAGCTAATGTGTTGTCCGTCACTACAACATTTACCACTATCCCCAACGATATTTTCACGCCTTCCCGGGCGACATGTCGCTGGGGATACTTATCTCAGGCGACATGTCGCCCGGGATAAGTTGAAGGGGAAAGCTCGCCAGGGATTCTTTCCCGGGCGACTTTCCCGAGCGACTTGATGGGTCCCACAGGTTTTCAGTCAAACTAATATGTACCGGGAAAGTGGTATAATAAAAAAATAATTAACCCTGATGAGTACTTAATTAATTAATGTAGACTTATCCCGGGCGACATGTCGCCCGGGAAAAGTCATAATAAAAAATATTTCGCCACTATCCCGGGCGACATGTCGCCCGGGATTCATATTTTTTTTTTTGACTTTCCCAGGCGACATGTCGCCCAGGATTCATTTTTTTTTTTTGACTTTCCCGGGCGACATGTCGCCTGGGATAGGTCTGCAATTTTTTTAGTGCAGCCTGCACAGCAGGCAATTTTTAGATTTTTTTGGAGAAAAAATCTACCAAACATCAAACCTGTATAAACCAATATATACTCTATCCAAATGCATCACAACTTGGACCAAAACACAATACAATATAACGGATCAACGCATTTGATCTAATAAAGCTAAATCGTCCAAAATCCTAATAAACACAATATAGTCTACAAAACGGGGCTTCCTAGTCACAAACTTTGCATTATCCGCAAGATACAAATCAATATTCAACTAGATAGGGAAACACATGTTTACATAAGGGTCGCCAAGATCAACGTAAAGAAACAAAATAACATACTAACCCATATATAACATCTCTAACTATCGCTATCCTCCGCGTCCACCTCGTCCTCGCCGCCGTCCTCATCGTCGGTCATCTCATCATCCCCGCACCCGCCACTCTCGTTGCCGAACTCAGGTGTTGACTCATACTGGTTAAGCATCTATGAAAACTTGTCGTCACTTCTAAAAAGCTTCATCATCAAGTTCACCTGTTTGGTTAGGTACTTGTTCTTCTTTTTGAGCTTTTTGACATCGCCTAAGTTGTGCGTGCATTGAGGCGAGGGCGAAGGGGAGGGGGGAATGAAGATATCTGTGGCCCGTCCCGGCAATACCCTACCAACACCGGGAAGGTTCCCCCGCTGCTTGCCCTTTCGAGCCAGGGCATTGATCTCTTCTTCAGTGTAGGGCACACCCGACTGGGTGTTGGAGCCTAGAGCCTGCAGCCTCAACATCTCCTCCTATGTAGTGACAAAAACACAAGATAGTTAATATATTAGTCGGGATGCTACATTATTTCTCGACAAATCATTAAAGTGCGTGTTTTGAAACAAAACTTACGTATATAGCTCGGTCCTCATCCCGTATGAATACCCCGTTAACGGTGTGCGTCACGAAGAAGGTGTCGATGAGCGACGGGTACTCTCGAGTCTCTGAGCTCGCCATCTGTACATACACACGTATATAAGATGAAACAAATTAAAAACGACAAATCACAACACACTAAAGCATATAATCAGATATATATGTATATATGTATGTAAAATAATTATAATGTTTATTACCATCTCATCTCGAAGGCGAGCAAGTGATCGGGATCCCTGCCGGCAAACGACCGTGCTCTTTGCTCGGTTTTGGCGATTTTGAGCGGCTCGGGCTTGGTTCCTGGGATCATTCCAAAATGCAATCTGGGCATCCCAATCTGCCGGGGTAATGCTCTCGGGACGTCCCTGTCTGATCGTCTCCACATCATAAGTCCCGGTCTCGGGGTTTATAACCCAATGCGCTGCCTTGAGGGAAGCCTTGTTGGTATTGTACAACTTTTGCAGGTGCTGCTGGATGCTCACATTGATATCTGTCCAGCGTTGGGATTGCATATGAGGTGTCAAGTCAAATTGGGTCTGCAATCATATACAACAAAACAAAGACAGAGTTAGAGATATAATTTATATATTTATCTAAATTTGTTTATTTATTTATATGATATAAATAAATAAACGAATTTAGATAAATATACACAACTAAATAAATGAACACGATAATGAAATAAACACAAAAGGATAATGAAATAACTGACCCCAATCTTTGTCAAGATCGCCGCCTTCCGCTCTGCCGGGACCTTTTGCCAAGAATGGTAGTACAAAGGCATCTCCCTAATGAGCTCCCCAAGGTAGTTAAACCAATGAGACGCATGGTCACCAAGAGGCATCAGGGTCTTTTTGTCGTCCCACTCAAACCGGATCGGGACAGGGCCTTTGTCATCAGTGATCTTCTTTAACCCGATGTTACGGGTCTCTTGGCGGGTATGCAGCCTGCCCGCTTTTCTTCCACCCAAACTGGGTTTCCGGGTGCCTTTGCCTGCAAAATCAAGGGAGTGATAAAGTCATAAAATGACGCCATAACGAAAATTTTGGAGGGCCTTTTTAGCAAATATAAAAAGCTTTCCCGGGCGACATGTCGCCCGGGATAGTTTCTATTAAAAATTTATAAAGTTTTATAAATATATTAAAAACAATAATTTTTAATAAAAAACTTTCTCGGGCGACATGTCGCTCGGGATATCTTTTATTAAAAAAAAAATTCAGTCTTATAAATATATTAAAAACGGTATAATTTTTTAGTAAAACCTTTCCCGGGCGTCATTTCGCCCGGGAAAGGTTTTATTAAAAAATTATATATTTTAGAAAATATATAATTATTTTTTTTAAAATAAATAATTATTATTTATAATTAATTTTTTTTAAGTATGCGCATATCTCACACGCGCATGCCTCAACAACACTGATCGAACACCTAAAATTTTTATCGGCTCAATTGTCAGTGTTTTTGGAGCACAAACAAAAACACTGCTTAGTTTTTGATCGTAAGCTACTACATTCTGGTAAATATTTCATCCTTGTTATTTTTCTCATACCTTAAACCCCTGTTTACATTAGATATGCAACGGATGGGTCGATATGTTATCGTTACACATTAGATGTGTAACGGATGAGTCGATATGTTATCGTTGTACATTAGATGTTCAACGGATGAGTCGATATGTTATCGTTGTACATTAGATGTTCAACGGATGAGTCGATATATTATCGTTGTACATTAGATGTCCAACGGATGAGTCGATATGTTATCGTTGTACATTAGATGTCCAACGGATGAGTCGATATGTTATCGTTACACATTAGATGTTCAACGGATGAGTCGATATGTTATCGTTGTACATTAGATGTCCAACGGATGAGTCAATATGTTATCGTTGTACATTAGATGTCCAACGGATGAGTCGATATGTTATCGTTGTACATTATATGTTCAACGGATGAGTCGATATGTTATCGTTGTACATTAGATGTCCAACGGATGAGTCGATATGTTATCGTTGTACATTAGATGTCCAACGGATGAGTCGATATGTTATCGTTGTACATTAGATGTCCAACGGATGAGTCGATATGTTATCGTTGTACATTAGATGTCCAACGGATGAGTCGATATGTTATCATTGTACATTAGATGTCCAACGAATGAGTCGATATGTTATCGTTACACATTAGATGTGCAACGGATGAGTTGATATGCTATCGTTACACATTAGATGTTCAACGGATGAGTCAATATGTTATCGTTGTACATTAGATGTCCAACAGATGAGTCGATATGTTATCGTTGTACATTAGATATCCAACGGATGAGTCGATATGTTATCGTTACACATTAAATGTTCAACGGATGAGTCGATATGTTATCATTGTACATTAGATGTCCAACGGATGAGTCGATATGTTATCGTTGTACATTAGATGTCCAATGGATGAGTCGATATGTTATCGTTACACATTAGATGTGCAACGGATGAGTCGATATGTTATCTTTGTACATTAGATGTCCAACGGATGAGTCGATATGTTATCGTTGTACATTAGATGTCCAACGGATGAGTCGATATGTTATCGTTATACATTAGATGTTCAACGGATGAGTCGATATGTTATTGTTGTACATTAGATGTCCAACGGATGAGTCGATATGTTATCGTGTTACATTATAACAATGATAGTCATATCAAAGGTAGCAAAACTACTTAGATGTCCAACGGATGAGTCGATATGCTATCGTTGTACATCCCGCTAATTCCTCCTGTAGCCCTATACTCCCGCCAAATACTCCTGCCAAAAAATCCCTCCAAATTCTCCCGCCAAATACTCCCTTCAAAAAACTATTTTTTGCCATAAAAGCAGATATTATCCTCACAATCACCCACAGATCACACACATTCTTACCATTACAACCACAAACATATCACACTGTTATTATGGTGAAGATGGTGACATATGATAAGATAACGGTACTCGAGGCAACGGTGGATATGTATATACATCCGGAACAACACACAGTTAATTCAGCCGCACTATTACACGAAGTTTACAATAACATGGGAAAACTTAATTTTGAGTAGTTTATCATTTGGAATGTAATTCGTATGCTTTAAGCGTCGGTTTGTAAGTCTCGTATGATTATCGTTTAAGTATCTGTTTGTAAGTCGCTTGTGTTACTACAAGTGGTATGTATAATATTTAACTAAATGAATGTTTGTTTTTGTGTTACTTGACGAATGAGCATCTTGAAAAAATATACGGTATATTATGTTCAACTATAGAAGGGTAGTGCATATCCTGATCGAATCGAGAAAACGGAGTGTTTTTTTATATAGTTATTATTTAAAACCACACAACGAACCGAAAAAACGAAGTGTTTTTTTATATAGTTTTTATATAGTTATATATTAAACACATATTTTAAAACCACACAAGAAACCGAAATATTTTTTTTAGTATTTATATATTTTAAATTATAATTATAAAATATATTTTATAAATAATAATGATTTAAAAGCATAATTAATTTTTTTAATAAAATACATAATCCCGGGCAACATGTCGCCCGGGAAACTTGAGCGGGAAAAATTGCCACCAGGAGTTTCGTTAAAATTTTTTGTTAAATTTTAATAAAAAGGTTTCCCGGGCGACATGTTGCCCGGGAAAAAATAACGAACGTTAATTACCACTAATTACCACGCTTAATCATTCACGTAAAATAATTTTTTTTTATAAAACGTTTCCCGAGCGACATGTCGCCCGGGAAAGTGAGCGGGGAAAAAATGCCGCCACGATTTTCGTTGTTTTTTTGTCAAATTTTAACTCAATTATCCCGGGCGACATGTCGCCCGGGAAACTATATTCATACTTTGACTAAAAAGTCTATCAGAATTGGTGTCACGTCGGATGGATTTTTGACGTTTAGTGACGTTTCCTGGGCGACAAATGTCGTCCAGGAAAACGTGGTCACCTGTTCTACTTTTTCTTGTAGTGCGTATAATATTGTCCTTAAAACACAAACGTTTGACCTTTAATTTGAAACCATCGATTTAGGTAATATTCCTCGGATTATTCGATCGACTTTCTAAAAAAGTAAAGAGTGTGACACCAGCCCTAATACATTTAGAATTAGTATTCTCAGTCTCAACCCCAATATAATAGGAGTTTTTCAATTAATAAAACCCTACGACTTTTAAAAGCTTATCAATATAGATTATCAAGTCATTCACCCTTTACAGACTATATTAGAAAGAAACAAAGTAGCAAGAGTTGAGTAACTACCAGTCCATTAAAGGGTATCACACAGACCATAAAATCCTAACTAATTGTAGTTGTTTGAATAACATTCTAAGCTCAAAACAGGATATCACAATAATTTTTTCGGGTGCATGTAGGTGGGCCATATATCTTTTTGGAGAGTCTAGGATATAAACTTATGCTTTATTTTGTACGGTATTAATTAAATTATTTCTTTTATCTAATTTTAAATTAGTGTCACCCAATTATCTGACACCAACCCATTTGGTCAAGTAATATGCTTTTTCAAAATTCAACTCTCAAGGCTTTTCATTTTGACTTTAAATAACCATGAACATCCTATTTTATAAGCACACGTACAGTTCTCCTCTTCCTTACCATCAATATTGAAGATTTAAAAAAAACAATGCCTTCCTCAAACACCTGTACATTTGCTTTACCGTTAGATTCAGTCAATAAAGCCACTACTATATATGATGGTTAAAATTGCTTAAATTATACATATACTTAAAGTAAAAGTATTACGACGTCGTTTTCTCCCATGATGCTACAGTACGCTACAGTACCGGCCCATTGGGCTCCTAGTTTGGGCCGGTCCAATTTTTTATTTTTCATTATTTTTTATAAATACGCAATAAAAAAAAATACTAGGCACAAAATAAAAATAAAAATAACAAAAGTAATGATTTATTCAGATAAAAAAATATCCGCTACATGAGGCCCAACACATAAGCCCATACAAAAAAACAAACTATTAAACATGAGACCGAAAAAATAAACCCGCACAAAACAATATAAAAAAAATTGCTCCGTACAACATAGGAATTTTTTTTTACAAAAGAACAGATTTATTCAGATAAAAAAATACCCGCGCCATGAGGCCCAATACATAGACCCATATAAAAAAACAAACTATTAAACATGAGGCCTAAACCCCGTCGCAACGCGCGAGTTCTTATGCCTAAGCACACCAATAAAAAACAACCCGCCCCGCAGCAACGCGCGAGTACTTTGGCTTGTTTATTATATTATTTTCAATCGAATTTGTTTTAAAAAAAACTATATGAAAACATTAAATAATTATCTAAAAGTAAAATTGTTTTTTGTGACTTACAAAAATAAAGATTGTAATACATGTACTGTATTTTTCTTAAACTGTGTGTTTTTTTTTCCCATGACAATCAATTTGAAACAAAGTTAGTGGCAGTTTGTCTATTAACAAACTCTACGACTTTGTTGAAATGTGTGATCTTTTAGCCTGGAAATATGTTGAGGACTAATGTTGTCATTGTTGAAAGTATTTTTTTCAACAGAGTTTAACTTGG
The DNA here is from genome assembly GCA_026074375.1 of Tanacetum coccineum. NCBI lineage: Eukaryota > Viridiplantae > Streptophyta > Magnoliopsida > Asterales > Asteraceae > Tanacetum > Tanacetum coccineum. The sequence continues at coordinate 35,195 of BQNB010020693.1, read as the reverse complement.
AGCTTAGTTTAGCTAGCTTGGAGAAGTTGAGGGATCATAGCTGCCAAGTTCTTCAAGATTGCTGCCTATATATAGTCATGTTTCAGATCTAGGGGATATACTTTTGCAATTTACTTTCACATTCTCTCTCAAATAAATTGTATCTTGTTCTGGTGATTGAGATCATCTTGATCTTTGGGTTTCTGGGTTATTGTTGTAATAGAACTATTGATAATTAGTCAATAGGATTACACCAGTGTAGCTGTGGTAATCGTTTGGGTGTTTAATAAAAGTTTTTGAGTAATCGTTTGATTGAATTGAGAATCTGTTGTTTGTTCTTGAAAATTTTATAATCTTTACATGGTATCAGAGCCTGGTTGTCAATCTTGCTCTTATATCTCTTTTAAAAATTAATCGGATCTTTGATAAAATTGGGGTTTTTGTTATTTCGTCTATTTTTTTCAATTAATTAGTAAATCTTGGTGGATCTGTTATTAATATAGATCTATTATTTTAAAACACCCAAACCTGAAATTAGGGTTTGGTTCTGGATTTTTATTTGGGGATTTGTTGCCTCCTAGACTAAGTAAATCTAGGAGAAACATATCGTGCTCCGCTGCTTGGATTTCCTTGCGTGCTCCGTAACACCTCTCGCACCCTTCTATTGTTTATTCATACTTTCTTGATTGTTAGTTGATTTCTTGTTGATTTTTAAGTGGTTTTCTGTCTTTGGTTATCTGGACCCTTAAATGAGTCTTGCCCTTGACCTGCCACCATTTGAGTGGTAAGGAAGCCTGGGAACTTTGTTTGGCTCAGTTGAGTTAATTTCCTTCATTTTCTTGTTTGTGCCCTTGTATTTCTATTGTGTATTTTTTTTATCTGTTTGTTAAAATGTCTGTTCATGGTTATACTGATGAGGAATATGAGGATGATTATGGTTCTGATGCTGATAATGTAACCCTAATTAGTAAGCTTGATATAAGTAACCCTTTGCACTTGCACCCTAATGATTCTGCTACTCTCACTGTTGTATCTATTAAACTAAAAGAAACTGAGAATTATCAAGTGTGGTCTTGTGCTATGCTTCTTGCTTTAGAGGGTAAGAATAAAACTAGATTTATAGATGGTTCTTGTAGAAGATCCAATATTGATGAGGTTTTGGGTAGACAGTGGGACAGGGTTAATGCAATTGTTCTGGGTTGGATTTTAAACTCTATCTCTAAAGAGTTAATTTTGGGGCAAATTTTCTCAAAAAGGGCTAAACATGTCTAGGATGAATTGAAAGAAACATATGTAGGATCGTTTATTTCATAACACGGTGATGATTCTTGTGATTGGGCTAGTTTTTAGAGAGAGAAACACATGAGAGAGAATATCTAGTGAGAGAAAATGAGATGGAAAAGAAAAAAAAAGATATTATGAGATTTAGATATTTTCTAATAAGAAAATATCTATATATAGTTAGATATTTTTAGAAAATATCTAAATATATATATATATACCCCTACACATTTAATGTGACGTGCGGGATATTTAACTAGGACCCGGGCTCGGGTTTTGCTTTGGGATTAAACCCGAAACATATACAATATTAGATTATCTATCGAGCCCGATTCCCGATATTATCCTGTTACAACATTAACTAATTAAAGACCGAAGCTCCATCGTAGAGTGACCGAGCTTCCTTGTTCGACTCAATAAATTGAGGCTAACAATCTCCCCCGAAGTGAGGTCTTGAACACAGGAACGAGCTTCCTTTATTGACTCAATAAAATTGAGGCTAACAGTATGTATGTATGTAAAATAATTATAATGTTTATTACCATCTGATCTCGAACGCGAGCAAGTGACCGGGATCCCTGCCGGCATACGATCGTGCTCTTTGCCCGGTTTTGGCGATTTTGAGCGGCTTGGGCTTGGTTCCTGGGATCATTCCAAAACGCGATCTGGGCATCCAAGTCTGCCTGGGTAATGTTCTGGGGACGTCGCTGCCTGATGCTCTCCACGTCGTACGTCCCGGTCTTGGGGTTTAAAACCCAATGCGCTGCCTTGAGGGAAGCCTTGTTGGTATTGACAACTTTTGCAGGTGCTGCTGGATGCTCGCATTGATATCTGTCCAGCGTTGGGATTGCATATGAGGCGTCAAGTCAAATTGGGTCTGCAATCATATACAACAAAACAAAGACAAAGTTAGAGATATAATTTATATATTTATCTAAATTTGTTTATTTATTTATATGATATAAATAAATAAACGAATTTAGATAAATATACACAACTAAATAAATGAACACGATAATAAAATAAACACAAAAGGATAATGAAATAACTGACCCCAATCTTTGTCAAGATCGCCGCCTTCCGCTCTGCCAGGACCTTTTGCCAAGAATGGTAGTACAAAGGCATCTCCCTAATGAGCTCCCCAAGGTAGTTAGACCAATGAGACGCATGGTCACCAAGAGGCATCAGGGTCTTTTCGTCGTCCCACTCAAACCGGATCGGGACAGGGCCTTTGTCATCAGTGATCTTCTTTAACCCGATGTTACGGGTCTCTTGGCGGGTATGCGGCCTGCCCGCTTTTCTTCCACCCAAATTGGGTTTCCGGGTGCCTTTGCCTGCAAAATCAAGTGAGTGATAAAGTCATAAAATGGCGCCATAACAAAAATTTTGGAGGGCCTTTTTAGCAAATATAAAAAGCTTTCCCGGGCGACATGTCGCCCGGGATAGTTTTTATTAAAAATTTATAAAGTTTTATAAATATATTAAAAACAATAATTTTTAATAAAAAACTTTCCCGGGCGACATGTCGCCCGGGATATCATTTATTAAAAAAAATATTCAGTCTTATAAATATATTAAAAACTGTATAATTTTTTAGTAAAACCTTTCCCGGGCGTCATTTCGCCCGGGAAAGCTTTTTATTAAAATTATTTTTACAGCTTTTAATAATTAATTTTTAATATATATATATATATATATATATATATATATATATAATATATATTTATATATTTATATTATATAATATATATTATATATATATATATATTTATATATATATATATAATATATTTTATATTTATTATATATATTGTTGGGAATTATTTTTGTATGATTACATAACCCTTATATGAGTCATTGAAGAATGAAGAAACAAAAAGGAATATGAATGTATAATTGGTAGTTGCTTTTGTGTTAGCTAAGTTTTATGTAAACCCTAGCCTCTCTTGTTTATAAGAGATGTCAGGGGCGTCTGGTTTAGTATCATCCGAATAGAATTAGAACTCTGAATGATTGTCTAATAGTTAGCCATAGTTATAGTTAGTTTAAGCCCCAAGTTCTTTGATCTTGGGGTAAGTAATTGATAGAAAACCTTGTTTAGTAATATTGTGTTCTTATAACTTCCCGTTGGGCATATCACAATATATACTGATCTAGATGTGCTAGATAGTGGTTTAACTATTGGTTTCAGAGCGGTTGCTCTTGATATCTAGGATTTCAAGGTTTTATAGTCGCAAGAATAAAGAAGAAACTCCTAAAATTAGTTATATGGTCTCTTCAGTTCATATTTTTCTGGGCAGCCATGGGAAATCGGTCATAACTCATTTCGTTAACCGTGTGGCATCGTCACGAAATTTTATAGGAAGGTTATACACCCCATTTATCTATTATCTGACCGGATTGATCGGTCAAGATAAGACTTTGATAAAAAAGTTATACTATGACGAATTGAGCTGCAGAAAGTATTTTTTTTTTTGGTTTGTGCTTCATGGTTTGGAGACTAGTAAGCCTGCTGTTGGACTAAGAAAAGTCCGCAAGCAGTATTGTGGTATTCGTTTGTTTGGTTGAGCATGAAGCAACAGCAGGAAGTGTATGATCATGGGCTGAAGACACAAAGTTCTTGGTAACTTGGTGTGTCCTGATGGCTTGTATTACAGCAGGTATGGGTATTGAATTATTGTGTTGCTGTATAAAATCGTCATAGAAGTTTGGGTTGTGATTCTGTATTGAATAAGTGAACTATGGAAGGAGTTAAGAATTGACGCAATTTGGGGAATGAAATATGTTTTGATAAAAAATTGCTAAAGCTTAGGGATTAGTTGTTTGAATCCCATATTTCCTTTGAGCTGTTTATTCGTGAGTTAATACTGGTTGGTTTGAGTTAATTCTGCCTTCATGGTTAATACTGGTTGCTAGTGTGTGGTTAATTCTTGTCTTACAAAGTTAATACTGGTTGTTCGTATGTCGTTAATACTGGTGTATGTTTTTTTTTTTTAACCTTACTTAATACTGCTTGCTCCTTATTAAGTCTGCCAAGGTTAAACAGTTAAGTCTGCCTTTACAAGTTAAGTCTGGTGGAGTTAGCAACACAACAGCGACAGAACAGCGACAGACAAAGTGTCACTAACAGTCATGGGAGGAAGGAGACCTCAAGATAGTGACGGATTCGCGACAGATCAGTGACAGAAAATTGTGTCACTAACAGCACATAGCGACAGATTTGTGACAGCAAAAAGAGTCACTAATGGATGATTAGGGTTAAGTGGTGGTTTGCTGTTAAGTCTGCTAGGCCTTGTCCGATTAAAGATTGTTAATTCTACTAGTGTTATTACGAATATCGACGACAACCCACACTTTATGGACAACGCGTTTGGATCTCTAATAATGATGATGTGTATGGATCGTTTTGACGGTTTAGTGCATGATATAATTCTTGAATGGAAAAGTTACACGCTCCTTTACAAATATTTGGTCGGAGTATGATACGATTCAGCCCTTGACATTGGATCTAGGATACTGGTCGTTGATGCGACGGAGCTCACTGAGACTATCGGCCATAGTATGTGATCGCCATGCTAATATTGTCTAAAAGAATTATACAAAGACATTTTATTACATGATTGTAATACGCATGTCTCTTTCGCACTAAAGGAAGAAATGATTTATGCTACTGATTCAAACAGATGGCTCGTTTGGAGTGATTATTTTTGATGAAGATTGGTTATTTTTTATATGATGTTGTAGTTGATTTTCACAGGTGCGTGTCTTATTATATCTCAAATGGCTGACAACATTTAAAGATAACTTGTTCGTGCTTATAATGTGGTGACGAAGACTTGACGAATCTAGCAAACGTGTACGATCTATCTTATGGTGCTTACTACGTACATTTGCTATCACTTAGTATGTGTCTCATAGAAGATGAGGATTTTTGTCAAGAGGTTGCGGTCTACTTATAATTATCAAATGATTACCAGCATTTGTATAAGTTCGACGTCACGTGGATAGTGCAAGACATAAGACACAAGCTTGGGAGATTCTACTTCTTCAACATATGGGTAATACTCATTTTTCTTCATCAATAATTACTACTTGGAGCCTACTGAGTCCATGATTCAAGAGATGGTTAGCATATCTTCAGGGGAAGCTTATTGTTAGCATGTTTAACCATCTACATGCACCATTTGAGGGGAAGTGTTCACAAGTTGCTTATTTACACAAGACCCCTATTGGATGATTACAAAAAGGGGAAGAAGATTCATGGTTGCAGCTTATTATTATGGTGGCATGTCCAAGGAGATCTTAAGTCAAGGGGAAGCATTGTTTCTTTCATGAAGATTATTTTGTAATATCAAATAGGGGAAGATTGTTGGGAATTATGATTTGATGATTACAAAACCTTATATGCGACATTGAAGAATGAAGAAACAACAAGGACTTAAGATGTAATATTGTAGTTAGCTTTCTGTGTAAGCTAGGTTTTATTGTAAACCCTAGCCTCTCTAGTTTATAAAGAGAGGTAGGGGCGTCTGGTTTAGTATCATCCAGAATAGAATTAGAACTCTCCAATGAGAGTCTAATAGTTAGCATAGTTATAGTTAGTTTAGCCCCAAGATCATTTGATCTTGGGGTAAGTGATTAATAGAAAACCTTGTTTAGTAATATTGTGTTCTTATAATTTCCGTTGTGCATATCAATATTACTGATCCTAGATGTGCTAGATCGTGGTTTAACAATTGGTATCAGAGCAGGTTGCTCTTGATATCTAGGATTCAAGGTTTTATAGTCGAAGAATAAAGAAGAAACCTAAAATTCGTATATGGTTTCTTAGTTCGTATTTTTCTGGGCAGCCATGGGAAAACGGTCATAACTCATTCGTTAACCGTTGGATCGTCACGAAATTTTATATGAAGGTTCTACACACATATATCTATAATCTGACCGGAGTGATCGTCAAGATAAGACTTTGATAAAAAGTTATACTATGACGAATTGGCTGCAGAAAAGGTATTATTTTTTTTGGTTTGTGCTTCATGGTTTGGAGAAGCTGCTGTTGGATAAAGAAAAGACGCAGCAGATTGTGGTATTCATTTGTTTGGTTGAGCATGAAGCAACAGCAGGAAGTGTATGATCATGGGCTGAAGACACAAAGTTCTTGGTAACTTGGTGTGTCCTGATGGCTTGTATTACAGCAGGTATGGGTATTGAATTATTGTGTTGCTGTATAAAATCGTCATAGAAGTTTGGGTTGTGATTCTGTATTGAATAAGTGAACTATGGAAGGAGTTAAGAATTGACGCAATTTGGGGAATGAAATATGTTTTGATAAAAAATTGCTAAAGTTTAGGGATTAGTTGTTTGAATCCCATATTTCCTTTGAGCTGTTTATTCGTGAGTTAATACTGGTTGGTTTCGAGTTAATTCTGCCTTCATGGTTAATACTGGTTGCTAGTGTGTGGTTAATTCTTGTCTTACAAAGTTAATACTGGTTGTTCGTATGTCGTTAATACTGGTCGTATGTACTTAATACTGCTTGCTCCTTATTAAGTCTGCCAAGGTTAAACAGTTAAGTCTGCCTTTACAAGTTAAGTCTGGTGGAGTTAGCAACACAACAGCGACAGACAAAGTGTCACTAACAGTCATGGGAGGAAGGAGACCTCAAGATAGTGACGGATTCGCGACAGATCAGTGACAGAAAATTGTGTCACTAACAGCAGATAGCGACAGATTTGTGACAGCAAAAAGAGTCACTAATTGGCTGATTTGGTTAAGTCTGTTGGTTTTGCTAGTTAATTCTGCTAGCCTTGTCCGATAAAGCAAGTTAATTCTCCTAGTATTATACGATATCGGACGACACACACTTATGGACGCGTTTGGATCTCTAATAATGATGATGTGTATGGATCGTTTTGACGGTTTAGTGCATGATATAATTCTTGAATGGAAACGTTACACGCTCCTTTACAAATATTTGGTTGGAGTATGATACGATTCAGCCCTTGACATTGGATCTAGGATACTGGTCGTTGATGCGACGGAGCTCACTGAGACTATCGGCCATAGTATGTGATCGCCATGCTAATATTGTCTAAAAGAATTATACAAAGACATTTTATTACATGATTGTAATACGCATGTCTCTTTCGCACTAAAGGAAGAAATGATTTATGCTACTGATTCAAACAGATGGCTCGTTTGGAGTGATTATTTTTGATGAAGATTGGTTATTTTTATATGATGTTGTAGTTGATTTTCACAGGTGCGTATCTTATTATATCTTAAATGGCTGACAACATTTAAAGATAACTTGTTCGTGCTTATAATGTGGTGACGAAGACTTGACGAATCTAGCAAACGTGTACGATCTATCTTATGGTGCTTACTACGTACATTTGCTATCACTTAGTATGTGTCTCATAGAAGATGAGGATTTTTGTCAAGAGGTTGCGGTCTACTTATAATTATCAAATGATTACCAGCATTTGTATAAGTTCGACGTCACGTGGATAGTGCAAGACATAAGACACAAGCTTGGGAGATTCTACTTCTTCAACATATGGGTAATACTCATTTTTCTTCATCAATAATTACTACTTGGAGCCTACTAAGTTCGTGATTCAAAGAGATGGTTATCACTTAAGGGGAAGTGCTTATTAGTTGCTTATCTACACGAAGACCCTTATTGGATGATTACAAAAAGGGGAAGAAGTTTCATGATTTGCAACTTATTATGAGTGGTGACATACAGGAAGATCTTAATTCAAGGGGAAGCTTTGAAGATTGTTTCTTTCATGAAGATTGTTTTGTAATATCAAATAGGGGAAGATTGTTGGGAATTATAATTTGAAGGCAGTACTTTGACTTTTTCATACTAAGCAGGCAGTACTTTGACCTTCAACTTAGCAGTACTTTGTCCTTCAACTTAGCAGTACTTTGACCTTCTGAATTGTATTTCCCAACAATGATAAGATCGTTTAGCCCATCTAGGATATGTTTTACAAATAACTTATATACGTAGCGGAAATTAAAGAACAATAAGTTATTAAACAAGGTTTTAACCGAACGTTCATGCCTCAATATTATTAGTACGTTACCTAACTATAACATGGATCCTATGATCCTTGAGGCTACTAATACATATAGACGACTATAACACGTCTATAAACTAACTACTAACTATTACATAAACTAACTATTAGACTCTCATTGGGAGAGATCTAACTATGATGGATGCCTAAAGTACATACCTTAGACCTCCTTTTATAGTATAAGGAGTCAAGGTTTACATGGAAACTAATAATGATAATAATGATAAAATTAATTATCTTTGACCAATTAATAATGATAATAATGATGAAATTAATTATCTTTGACCAATTAGTTATTCAATCATTATCTTTGACCAAATCTTTTAATTCTTATCTTTTGTAGTATTCTTTGACTACAACTTTGGTCCTTCATGTTTCCATCTTGTTTCATTCGTGTTTTGTCTTATCAACTCAAAATATAATTCCCAACAATCTTCCCCTAGTTGATAATGACAAAACCCAATAAGCACGAACTTCCCCTGAAGTTAATATACGAATGAAACGAAACCTCTTCCCCTTTTTGTTATAATCAAGTAGGGGTCTTCAGTAGATATGCAACCTGCAGATGGTTAAACATTTAATCAATAAGCTTCCCCTGAAAGTATGCTAACCATCTCTTGAATCTCGAACTCAGTAGGCTCTATGTAGTGATCACTGATGAAGAAAATAGAGTATAACGAATTTGATGAAGAAGTAGAATCTCCCAAACTTGTGTCTTATATCTTGTACTATCCACGACGTTGAACTCATACTCCTAATGTATAAGCAGACCGCGATCTCTTGACAAAATCCTCATTCTCTATAATGAGACACTGAGCACAATAACGTAACTCCTTCAAGTGATAGCGAATGTGAGCATTGAGCACCTTAAGAAAAATCACACATTCCTAGATTTTGCAAGTCTTCGTCACCATACAAAACAAACAAGTTACCTCCTGCTAAAAGGTATGATAAGAACACGCATCTGTGAAACTCAACTAAACATCAAATAAGCAATATTCAATTTTCTTCGTAATCACCTCTTCAATAAATCCAAAATGAGCCATAAATCAATAAGAATAAACTGTTGTGAATAACAGTTCCATCCGAGATCTAAAACCATCATCATAAATCAATTATACCAAGAAACCCTTGAATAATAACAATACTTGAAGATCGTATTGCATACCAAAAAGGTAGAGAGGACGATCATAAAGATTGTTATAGCAATTTAACTCCAAAACCCCATAAAACTTTTACCACAAATCGGTTTCTTGAAATTTAGGGTTTTAGGGTTTCTTCAAAAACCTTGTAATCCTAGATCGAGAGCCACCAGGCTCTGATACCAATTGATAAGATCGTTTAGCCCATCTAGGATATGTTTTACAAATAACTTATATACGCAGCGGAAATTAAAGAACAATAAGTTATTAAACAAGGTTTTAACCGAACGTTCATGCCTCAATATTATTAGTACGTTACCTAACTGTAACATGGATCCTATGATCCTTGAGGCTACTAATACATATAGACGACTATAACACGTCTATAAACTAACTACTAACTATTACATAAACTAACTATTAGACTCTCATTGGGAGAGATCTAACTATGATGGATTATCAAACTATTCACCCTACCTCTCTTTATATACTAGAGAGGCTAGGGTTTACAAGAAAACCTTAGTCAAACATATCATAATGTTAATTTTGTAACTTCCAATCATCATTAATGTTTTAGTCAAAGTCCAACATATCATATTAAGTCCTTCTTGTTTCATTTATCTTCATATAAGCATATGTAGTTTTGTAATCATCAAATCTTAGATCCCAACATATATGAAGTCTAATTGCCCGAACCTGTTTTCAGATTTCATCTATGTTATCTTAAATACCGTTGTCGAACTTACTAAAGCTTACGCATTTTAACTTTAGAATCTTTTAAATTTGATTGATGTAAACTTATTATTATTTTAAATTTATGCAACGGTGTTTATTTTTAAAACGTACCCTTAAAGGTCGTTCTTTATGCTTTGTACTTGAGATATCCAGGAACGTCACGCCTCCGGAAACGTATTCCGTCCAGGGCCCGTTTGGGGGTGTGACAAAAAAGCATCACAAAATTCCATGAGAGGAAGGAGTATATAGATTTTTGACAGTTTAGTAACAGATAAAGTGTCGCTAAATAGTATGGGAGGAAGGAGAATGCAAAATAGTGACGAATTAGTGACAGCCTTGTGACCGATAAAGCGTTGCTAAATGGAGTTGATTAAAGCAGGTTGTCTTAAGGTTGCTATATTTGGTTCGGGGACAGGAAGAAAGAAGCAGCAGCTGGGTTTGATGTTCCAACAGGTTTGAATGTTACTGCTATTGTGTTTCTGATTCGTTTATTTACAGAAGCAGAGAGGTTTGATGTCTGGGTATTGAAGACATCAAGAAACAGCCAGTATGATTTATGAATGGAATTTGTTATGATCCTAAATTTAAGGGTTTTTGTTTGTTCCCTTAAAAAGTTAATACTGCTGGTTCTTGATAAAACTGTTGGTTCGAGTATAAGTTTTGGGAAAAGAACAGTAGTAACTAGAGTTAATACTATTATCATTAGTTACTATTGCTCTTGTATTGAAAGTTTACACTTAGTACTGCTAGTTTAAACATTAATGATGCCCGTACATATTAATATTGCTAATGTTATAAGCAGTTGGTTAATATTGCTTGAGATTAAATGGTTTATGCTGCTAGCTCTATTCGTTATCGGGTAACACACACATGGTTTGGATCTTGGATTGAACACGATGCTTTGTTTAAGGGGAAGCTAACAGGTTATAATTTTAAATGTTCTAAAATGTTTAAAGGCTCATATTTTCTTGGATTAATTAATTACGAAGAAGGTTGTTTATCACCTATTTGAAGTTGAAGTAGAGTTTTTTGGATGCGTGTTCTTATCATGTCTTAAAGTGGGTGTTACACTTTGAAGATAACTTGTTCGTGCTTAGAAAAACCGGAAACAAACTTGACGAATCTACCAAAGGTGTGTATTTTCAAAGCTTGATTGTGCACATGCAACTTATGGTGCTCAATGCTCACATTTGCTATCACTTTGGTTATGTGTCTCATAGAAGATGAGGATTTTGTCAAGAGGTTGCGATCTACTTATACTTTGGTCTTGGTATGAGTTTGACGTCACGTGGATAGTACAAGATATAAGACACAAGTTTGGGTTATTCTACTTCAGCATCAAGTTCGTTATACTTAGTTTTCTTCATCAGTGATCATTACATAGAGCCTACAGAATTGAAGATTCAAGAAATGGTTAACATATGGGTTTCAGGGGAAGCTTATTGTTAAAATGTTTAACCATTTACATGCACCACATGAGGTGAAGGTTTTTACTACTGTAAGTCATTATTACTACTGCTAGTTTAAGTTTCTACTGCTCAAGTTCATTTATCTTAAGGCGCGTCATGGAGGGTAATTTGAGTTGTTGGAAGGCTGGATTAGAAGTGTGATAGTGGTTTGTGGTTGTCGAAATCAAAGTTGCATACTTTAGTCCCCTATTTGATTATGACAAAAAGGGGAAGAAGGCGTTACAAAGATGATTTGCAACTTGTAGATCCTTGGTGGTATAGTTCTATTCTTTCATATATATTAGCTTCAGGGGAAGAAGCTCGTGCTTATTTTGGTTTTGTCATTATCAACTAGGGGAAGATTGTTGGGAATTATATTTGAGTTGATAAGACAAAACATATGAAAGATGAAGGACTTAAAAGACAAAGGAGGAATTCTTCAAAAGATGGAAGATTTTAAAGATACTAGAAGATCTCCTTAAGAAGATAAAGATAACAGAAGATAAATTTAAATGTTTAAAAGATTTATTAATATCTTTATACTTATCCTTTGTAAACCTAGATATCTCTACTATATAAAGAGATATCAGGCGTGTAGTTTTAGGTATCCAGAAAAGTGTGTATGTACACAAGATACAATGTAGACATCTAGCTAGTTTGTGTGGTTTAGCCTTAAGGTTAAGGTAACTTGATCCTATTATAGTTCATTGATGTAACCGTATTATTCTGATTAAATAATATTGGGGCTTGGAGTGTATGATAATGAAGAAAAACATTGTTGAATAACTTTGTTCATTATGCTATTTCCGCTATGCATATTCTTTATGTTTATTGTTATTATTATCCTAGATTAAAGATCTAAACAATCTGAGCTATAAACAATCCAAGAACTATTACATGTTTTAGTTCTATCACAATACTTCCTCTCAAAACACAACTCACTACCCAAAAGACAAGCCTCATTCATTCACACCATCAAGTATGATTCTGTTTTGGGAAAGTTGAAGTTTGTGAGCAAGGGAGAAGAGCACCAGAAGTAGGGAATGTCTATTCCAGACTCCATGATGAATGATGCAATCAAGAGTTCTACTCACTATATGACTTATCTGGCTTTATCAACAAATACTAAAGTACCTAAAGCAACAAAAGGAAAGGGCAAAGGTGCAGTGGGAAAGAAGAAGCCATATATAGATGTTCAAAAAGGGAAAAAGAAGGCAGCTATAAAGAAGAATGATGTAGTTCCTAGAAAGAAAAGTTCATGATTCACTGCTGATGACAATATTCAGACCCCGATGAAGCTGTAAAGTTAGCTCAATCAATTAGCAAAACAGAGGCAGAAGAAGAAGAACGTAGACTGCATGAAACACACGCTCGTCTCGTCACTAAGAAGGTAGTAGATATTGCAGAGTCTGATGAGACAGAAGATGATGAAATACAATCGTTGATTCGAAGGGCAACGGGTGTTGTCATTGACAAAGAGATACCCAAGGAGTCAACTAAAGAAGCCTTGGATCACTATCAAAAGTTAAAAGGAATAGAGACCTTATCTGCTGCTGCCCAATTAATGCCAGACTTGAAGACAACGACTAAAGCCAGCAGACTTGACTACAGAATCCAACAACAATCCCAAGGCTCAAGTGAAGGGGCTGGAATTATTCCAGAGGTTCTCGATGAGCCAAAGGATATTTCTGGTAGTTCAAGCAGCTCAATTTCTGGTTTAGATAATGAAACTAAAGACATTTCTAGTGATGAAGAAGTCAAAGCTGATGAACACAAAGCTGATGAAGGAAAAGATATAGAGGAACAAGCTGGAGATGAACAAAAAGTAGATGAACAAGCTAGAGGTGATCAAGCTAAAGTTCAAGTACCTGATCTAGTAGTACCAAATCCCAGTTCCAGCTTAACACTGTCATCTGCTGAGTATTGTAACCAGTTTATTAATGAAAATCTAGATGTTTCTATAACTGATATTTTAAAAGAAACTGCTTAAATCGAGATTCAGTCAATGGTGGATGTTCCAGTTCATCAAGAGGACCCAGCTGTCCAAAGAACTCCACTCGTTGATACTGTTATCTCCATGGTTAAAGAAAAGTCAACACCAACACCAACACCACTAACAACATAAGCATCCGAATCTAATCCATCATCGAAGTTGGAGCAAAGGCTTTCAGAACTTGAAAAGAAAGTCGAAGTGTTGTCAAAAGTTGATCATGCTGACGTAATTGAAGAATCCATTCAAGCTAATGTATTTAATGAAGTCAAGAATCAATTACCAAAGCTATTGCGAAAAGCTGTTTCAGACTTTGTCAAACCAAGAATGGAAAGAACTGTTCGTGAGGTGATCCAAAAGAATCCAATCAATCTATTCAAGTCCTCCTCCTCCTCCAACTTCTATTGACTCTTTCACTAAATATGAGTTGAAGAACATGCTTTATTATAAGATGCAACAGAGTGGATCCTTTCTAGAACATCATAAATATCTTGATCTATACAATGCTCGGATTGGTTCAATTGGACTTGATGAAGCCATTAAAGGTGAGATTGATCCAGCTAAAGTTCTAAAGAAGAGATGTTGTGATGACAAAGATGAAGATCCTCCTGCAAAGTCTGACAAGGAAAAGAAAAGGGGAAAACAAAAGGATTTTGAGCCATCAAAAGACGATCAAGCTGGTTCATCTAAGAAAGGTAACACTCCATCCAAATCATCAAACATTGATAAATCTGTGAATGCAGAAGAAACAATTGAGGAACCTGTTCAAGAAGTGGCAATGGATGTTGAAGAACCAGTCGATGATGAAGTAGTACCTCCATAAGATGATGCAGCCCCCAAACAAGATAGCTCTACCTGGTTCAAGCAAGATGCTCGACTAGAGACTCCAAATCCTGAATGGCATAAAGTACCTAATGGAAACGATGCACCAGAACAGACTTGGTTTCATGAGCTCGTGAATGCTGACAAAAACCCACTAACCTTTGACAATCGGATGGGTTCTACAGTTGACTTCATAAAGTTTGCTATGCACCGTCTCAAGAAAGACAAAATCACCAAAGCAGACTTGGAAGGTCCAGCTTACAATCTACTCAAAGGAACCTGCAGAAACAACATTGAACTGGAATGCAACCTGGAGCAGTGCTACATAGCTCTGTCAGATAAGCTTGATTGGACGAATCCGGAAGGAGACATATGTCCATTTAACTTGAGCAAACCTCTTCCTTTTCAATATTATCAAGGTCAACTAGTTATTCATGTGAATTTCTTTTTCAATAATGATCTTAAATATTTAAAGACAGGAAATAAGGATAGGAAATATGCTTTATCTCTGACAAAGTCAAAGGCTGCAAGGTATGATTTGGTAGGCATTGAAGAGATGATTCTAAGGCTTTGGAGCTCAGTCAAGGAGGTTTATGACAAGAATGTTGAATTAGGAATCCATCACTAGGGACCCAAACTTCAGTTATTCTACAGACCAAGAAATGCAGCCACATCACGTCATGAAGTCTTCTCAAGGTTGAAAATTCTCAGTGTCATCATGATCTTAGTGGACAAACAGTTCGGGTATCGTTATTTGAAGGAGATCGTTGTACGAAGAGCTGATCAAAAGGAGTATACATTCAGAGAAGCTGATTTCTCAATACTGCATCTGAATGACATTGAACACATGTTTCTACTCTATGTTCAACACAAGCTTCACAACCTCACCAGCGATGACATAGTTGATCTGATGATTGCTCTACGCATGTTCACTCGAAGGATCGTCGTCAAGAGAAGGGTTGAAGATGTTCAACTAGGAGTAGAAAGTTATCAGCAAAAGCTCAACATCACCAGGCCTCAAACCACATTTGATGGCATTTCATGTAAGGAGCCATTTACCATAGTTTATGATCCAAAAGGAGTTGTCTATTTGAATAAGAGAAACTTGAAGAGACTTATACGGGTTGATGAGCTTTATAAGTTTTGTGACGGAACGCTCAAGTCTGTTCGTGACATTCTGCATGATATGTTGAATAACTTCGTGTTGGGCTATAATCATGCTATGCCGGAGAGAGCTTGGACTGATAAAGATCAGACACAGACTAATGAAATGGTGAAAATGATTGACAACCTGCTGCTAGAAAGAAGGATCATGAGAAGTTTGAAATGCTATGTTGGTAAAAGAACAAACGAGACCAACTACAGAATACATATGCGGACAGTCTAACTTTGTCAGTCTTAGTCCTGCTAAGATTGAGGTCATGTCTCGTACTTTATCTTGTGAATATGTATATATGTAGTGTAGCATAATAAGTATATATGTGTTGAGTACAAATTTTCAAGAATTTTTTACTAAATTCAAAATCTTTTAAAATATGTGCTCAACACTATATCCTACCCTCATAAATTGAGGGGGAGCATTAAAATGTTCCTAATAAACATGCTTAATAAGATAACATCTTTCTCATAGAAAGTTTTATTTTAATCAATTGATATCTAAATTGTCAAACGATTTGACATTTGTGATAAGGGGAGAAAATGTGATTAAAATATAAGGTTAATAAACGTGATCTTTATAACTCAAGTGCAGCTTCATCACTACATGTGCAAAAATCTTTCAAATACCAATGCATATATGTAGGGGGAGCAATTTTGAAAAATATAAAACCATCAAGGTACAAAAGTTTTGATTTATATCACAAGTACCTTGATTGATTTTCAAAAGGTTTTATGGCGAAGATGGAAATATCATAGACCGACCAAATGATGATGTTTCAAGGAGATATAAGGCGGTTAAGGTTAGGTATCCGTTCCATGATCCAGCCAGAACCGGGGGATCTACCAAGGGATATTCCAATAGTTAGATTATAAGTCCTTAGGTATGATATAAAAAAGGAGTAAAGTGAGATTGAAAAAAAATGTTAGTCAAGGCATGAATTATCATCGGAACAAACCCAACATGGTAATAATGAGGACGCATTGGTTAACATAGAAGGGGTTGAAGAATGAAAAAGAATTGTAACGATAAAGGGTGTAAAGAAAGAAGCCCACCATACACTTAGGCAGAAATCGGGTCAATACATATGCTATCAGAATCACACAATTGATTGATGGTATTAAAGATAGTCATCATGGACCCACTGATGCAATGCACAACCCTCCCAAGCTACTCAGACTTCTTTTAAAAGAAGCTTGTTTCATTTCTTACAGAGATTAAACACATTTCTATCGACTTTCTCACTCCGAGTTAGTTGATATTGAAAAGGTGACAGTCTGCTCCAGCCTTTGATCACTAAAACCAAAACAAACTTATCGTGTCTAGAGCCAAAGAGATCAATATAAATCTCACTAGGACACTATTATAGATTACATTTGTTGTTCATACACTGTGAACATAAGTGATATATAAAGAGTCCTACGCATCATCTAAGTGATCTTGCCAGAACATTCAGAGTGGTGCTCCTTAGCATTTCACATTGACGAACAAAAATCCTTCCAGTGTCAGCATCAAACAACACTACGGTAGGTGCCTTGTGCGATCCTAAATGGATCAAACTTGTGTCAACTGGATATCGATTTGGTCCAGTTTATGAATTGACGACTCAATCGGTAAGATAGTAACTAACCTATTCACTCTTATCGTGTTGTCTGCTTTGAGACGTTCCGATAATGAGAACAAGCAAGTATGGTGAATCTGATGCATCCACATTAGAGGATCCAATACTTCAAGCTGAAAATCCTGTCAAGAAGATTCTTCTTAAATTGAATCTACCTGATCACAGGTCGGTCCTCACGAAACCGAAGGTTATCGCTACCTATATTCGACGAATGACAAAGTCATATTCGTCCATATCTATTTATTTCTAACCTATTAATTGCAGGTTTAAGTGAAGGTGGCGGTTTCCCATTCCAGCTTAGTCGAATTCACAAGCCACATGCTCATGCTCGATCAACAAATATAAAGACATGATGAAAGCTCAAGTACATGTTACAAAGCCTTCCGCTACTCTGATACCCAACGTCTTCCTCGAAGTCATGAAGTATTCAAGATAAACTCATTTAAGGGAGATTGTTATAAAGCTTTCAAGACAAAGAAAAGTATGAGCATGTTGGTCCAATATGACACAAGATCACAAGAAGGCATGATCAAGTGATGTGTTAGGAACACGAAAGTGTCAGTCACTTCCATAGATAACAGTCGTTAGCTCGTTATGTAATTTTTGGAAACTTACATAGGTAGTTAGACCAAGGCCCATGGATAAGCCCATCAAGCCAAGGCCCATCCACCCCTTGTAAGTATATAAACACCTCTCCATGCCTTAGAGAGGTGGTTGGTTGGTTGTATGTCTCATTTTCACTTAATGCATTTCATGTTCTTTTCTTTCTCTCACTAGAAAATACATCCTTCCTTCCCACTTTCTCTCTCTAGTTCTTGCTTGTATTTCAAAGATTACTCATATTCTACAATTGGTATCAAGAGCCATTGTAAAACCCCCTTATTTGACATATAGCAACGAAAGCTAATTTGGGGTATTACTTCATGAATCAACAGTCATAATCATAGAAAACGACTCAAAAGAGACGTTTTGAAAAATTTAGTTATCACTCAATAATATATTAGAGTTTTACAAAAGAGGTCCCAAAATACATTGAAAAACATAAAGGTTGAATGATAACAAGTTTGGACGCCTTCAAGTCCATGCCACTTCGTGTCATAGTTTGCTCAATTACCTAAGATAAACATGCTAAAAGGGTCAACACAACGGTTGAGTGAAATTCACAGGTTTGAAATGTAATAGTTGAATACAAGTCAATGTAATAGTAATAATTACAACGAATACAATTATCATGGAAATACGAATAGTATATTATAGGCTCTAAGCTCATGACTAACGCATGACACTAAAACCTTAAGATATTTACAAGTTATTTCCCTAGTGGATGCTTTGCCAAACACCCAGAGTTCCTCAAATGATATGCGTCCGTATGGTAGTGCGTTGTTATCTACCCAGACGGGGAAGTTCAGTCCCAATAGATCTATTCACGGCATTCGCGCTTACTTAACCAGTACGTTCGGTTACAAGTAATTAACGATTCATGATAGTAGGGCCTTATGGAAAATAGAGGTACTTAGGCAATAATATCAGGATAGCATACATTTGAAAATATTTGTATTCATGGTTATAGCATGTGTCTCCCCACAGAGTTTAGAAAACATGTAAAGGTAGGACTATGAACTCACCTTGATAAGGTAGTTGATTGATTGGAAATTTATTTCAAATGAAAGTAAACAGCCTCGTCATGCAACCTGGGGTAATATGTCAAGTCTTAGTTTGATTGATTATATTCCAAAACTTTACTTCATAAAGTTTAACGGTTTTTGGTTTGTTAACATGTGAAAATATCGTATCACTGTTTGGGCTATCATAATCCAGAGGTCATGTAGTAAACGTTTGAGGAGCTAGGACACTTTAAATTGTAAATCCAGCAACTCGTCAAAACGTCTACCCAAATGAAATCCCCTTACATGAAACTCCCTAGGAACGTGATACGTTATAGTTTAAATGATAGGATTTTATCCTTTTAAGTTTTTTCAAAAGCTAGTGGATGATAAATTATGTTAAATATATAACATAATTATTTTATAGTGTTTCGATCGACGAATGATAACGACAAATGTGTCAGGCTTTAATAAAATCGAGTCTTATAATATTTAAATATATTTTTATAATTAATATAAAAATATTACATTTTATACCCTTGAGAATATGAAAATGACAATATATACCCTTGGTATATATAAATTTACAAATTTAACCCTTTATATATAATTTTAAAACATTCAACCCTTAACTTAGAAAGTTGGCAAAACAGGCCCTTATGGTTTTAACTTTAGGTTAATTACATTTTTGGCCCGAAAGTTTAATAAGTTTTAAAAGTTACAATATATACCCTTATGCATGAAATGTTTTGCGTTTTTAGTCCAAATTCCATCATCTTTGTATTTTTGAAATCCAAATTCATTTTGCAGGTTATAGCTTATTACTATAAGCTAAAATAAGTTAGTTTTACGAGCTTGTAGCTTATAAAAAGAGCTTATGAGCTTAAAAATCCAAAATGGGTTCGTTTGGTTTTAAAATCTTAACCCGATGGGTTCTAGCTTTTAGGATTTGTTTTTAAGCTTGTAAAAATGATAAATGAGCTTATATAAAAAGCTTATAGCTTATAGCTTATTAGATACATGAAAAGAGCTTTTTAGGATTTTTAGAGTGCGTTTGGTTTAGGAAACCAAATGAGTAAGCTTTAAGGTTTAAGGGCTGATTTCATAAGATCATAAGGATGTATAGGAGCTTATATATAATCTAAAACAATACAAGAGCTTATTTAATGAGTAGAAAAGCTTACAACTACACAAAATGGGTCGAAAAGAGCAAATATAACCTGAAAACTTTATGAGATGGATCAAGGACTTCTTTCCTTCTTAACTTTGGCTTCTACTTAGCTTATCCTTCCTTTCTTCTCTTCTATGACTTGATTAGATCATCATTTTGAGGTAGTATTTAGTTTAGATGGTGAGTTAGTAAAGTATGTATGACTGTTTCGTGTTATATGGGTCAATAGAGGAGTAGTGGCCAAGTTTACATGGAGTAGGGACCAAGTTGTGTGGAGTGGTGGCCAAGGGTTAGCTAGGTGACTAAGGGAAGCTAGGAAAATAGCTTAGAGAGGTGTAAGGAGGGTGTGAGGGGTTCGGTTATTAAGGGTGACAAGGTGAAACTTGGTGTGCAAGTTTGTTTAAGTAGGTGATTCATGGAGGTGATTGTTTTCTTTTTTTTTCGGGTGCTTAATCCCTTAGGGTGGTTGACAAGGTTCTGAAGGTGGCTAGAAAGTGGTGAGTCATGGATGGTGGAGTTAGGGTGGTTTACTTGGTTTAAATTGAGTTTGTGCTAGTTAGGGAGGTGACAGGTTCATTAGTTTTCAGGTTAGGGTTTTAGTTTTAGATGAGTAGGGCTGAAATGGAGGAAAAGAATATTTAAATATGATGCATTGAGGTGCTTGTACTTAGTACTAAAGAGGTGGTATGAAATCCTTAAGAAAATAGAGGGAAATGAGCTAGTTTGTATATCTGATGCTAAGGAATTTCTTTGCTTTTGTCGGATTGTTACAATGAGCTCAATAAGTTGTTACTAGGTTTTAGGAGGGAAAATGTGTATTCAAAAGGTATGCTTGTTACATTTGACACATGCCCTTATTAGTTTGTAAAATTTAATTTTGTTGTAAACATTACATATAGTTAGGTTTTGGTATAACGGTTACGTGTAAGGTCATTTTATAATAACGTTTTGAATTGTATCGTTAATATAGATAACATATTGGTAAAATGGAGTTTTAAATCACTTTGCTAGGCATATTATAAAAGTTACTCTGACATAAACGTTGATGAAATTTGCTATTGGTAGGTTGCGGTGAGCTCGTTTTACTTTGTAATGTAAGTTTCGTACATTATGGATGGAATAAACAATAACCTTTCATAAAAATGGTGCATTAATTTAACAGATGGATAATTACATTGAGGAAATTGCATCTAATTTATTGTATGGATAGTTACATAGGAAATTGTGGGTTGTATAGTCTCCCAACCTTAACTAAAGATATTCTCGTCACGAGATTTAGGTTGGATGTTGGAGTGACTGTTTGGAAATAGATGTGAGATACTGGCACGAATTTGATCTTCGCTCGTTCCCATAATTTCATGGTACCCTCTTTTAGAAGTCCTCAGTTATTTGGACGATGGGATGCGAATTTGTCTTAGTTGCTTGACTCAAGATCCATTAATTTTATTGGCTCTTCCATAGAGTGTGTTATGTCATCGAGGGAGCTCTTTCATTAGAAGGATACGGATTTTCGTCACGTTAGCATCTTCTTTAGATTAGAAATGTAGAATGTACTGTGGACATTACTGAGTTCTTCAGGAAGCTCAAGTTTATATGCCACTGGGCCGACCCTTTTAAGGATCTTAAATGGTCCAATGTACCAGGGGTTAAGCTTTCCTCGTTTTCCGAATCGGATGACACCTTTTCGAGGTGACACTTTTAACATAACACGATCTCCAACTTGGAATTCTAAAGGCTTTCGCCTTACATTAGCATAACTCCTTTGTCGATCTCTTGCAGCTTGCAAGCGTTGTCAAATTTGTACTATCTTTTCGGTGGTTTCATGGATTATCTCTAGTCCCGTGAGTTGAACATCTCCAACTTCGGCCCAACAGATAGGTGATCGGCACTTTCGACCATAAAGTGCCTCAAATGGTGCTGCCTTAATACTGGCATGGTAACTGTTATTGTAAGAAATTTCTACCAGTGGTAAGTGTCTCTCCCATCCTTTTCCAAAATCTATAACACATTCTCGAAGCATATCTTCAAGTGTTTGGATGGTTCTTTCACTTTGTTCGTCAGTCTCGGGATGATAAGCTGTACTCATGTCTAATTGAGTACCCAAAGCATTCTGCATTGATTGCCAGAATCTGGATGTGAAATGACTGTCACGATCCAAGATGATGGATATCGGCACTCCATGTCGTGAGACTATCTCCTTTATATACAACCTTGTAAGGGTTTCCATACTATATGTTGCTCTGGTGGGAATAAAATTTGCTGATTTGGTAAGGCGGTCTACAATGACCCAACTTGTGTCATGTCCGCTTGATGTTCTGGGTAGTTTTGTAACGAAGTCTATCGTTATTCTTTCCCATTTCCATGTAGGAATCTCTAGTTGTATCAGTAAGCCAGATGGCTTCTGACATTCTGCTTTAACTCTAGAGCATGTTAAACACTTGCCAACATACTCAACGATGATTGCCTTCATGTTAGGCCACCAATAGAGTTTCTTTAGATCCTGATACATCTTGTCAGAACCTGGGTGGATGGAATATTTCGATTTATGGGACTCATGCATGATTAAGTCTCTCAAATTACCAAAAAGTGGTAACCAACTTCGATTCTTAATACAACAAGTTACATCAGGACGTACTTTAAATGCTTTGTCCATTCCTCATAGGTTCTCAGCTTTGATGTTCTCTTCTTTGATTGCCTCGGTTTGGGCTTCGAGGATTTGTGATGGTAATTTTGGGTGAAGGATCATGACTAATGCTCTAACTCGGAGTGGTTTGATTCGTTCCTTCCAGCTCAAGGCATCTGCTACAACATTTGCCTTTCCAGGATGGTAGCGAATCTCACAATCGTAATATGCGAGTAATTCTAACCAACGACGTTGTCTCATGTTCAACTCTTTCTGATCAAGGATATGCTTAAGACTTTTATGATCAGTGAACACAGTATACTTTGTGCCATACAGATAGTGTCTCCAAATTTTAAGAGCGAACACTACTGCTCCTAATTCGAGGTCGTGTGTGGTATAGTTCTCTTCATGAGGCTTGAGTTGTCGAGATGCATATGCAATAACTTTTTCTCTTTGCATTAACACCGCTCCCAAACCTTGATGTAATGCATCACAGTAAATGACAAAATCATCGTTTCCTTCTGGTAATGCTAAGATTGGAGCTTTACATGGCTTCTGTTTTAGTAGTTGGAAGGCTGACTCTTGGTCTTCTCCCTAGATATACTTCTTGTTATTCTGGGTTAATTCAGTTAAAGACTTTGCAATCTTTGATAAATCTCCGATAGTAGACGGCGAGTCCTAAGAATTGGCGTACTTCTGTGGGTGTAGTAGGAGATGCCCAATTCTTAACTGCTTCAATCTTGACGGGGTCAATGTAAATTCCTTGACTGTCAATCATGTGCCCGAGAAATTAGACGATACTGATCCAGAAATCACATTTGGAGAACTTGGCATATAATTTCTCCTTTTTAAGTAATTCTAAGATTATGCTTAGGTGATCTGCGTGTTCTTCTTTGTTACGAGAGTAGATGGGAATATCATCGATGAATACTATCACAAATTTATCTAAGTATGGTTTGCACACACGGTTCATGAGATCCATGAACACAGCAACCGCGTTAGTTAAACCAAATGACATTACTTGGAATTCGTAGTATCCGTACCGCATTCTGAAAGCAGTCTTGGGAATATCTTCATCCCTGACTCTCAGTTGGTGATAGCCTGATCTTAAGTTAATATTTGAGTAAGTACTCAAACCTTAAAGTTGGTCGAATAAGTCATCGATCCTGGGTAATGGGTAACGATTCTTTACGGTGAGTTTATTCAGCTCCTTGCGTCTTGTGTCTCCACCCTCGATGCTCAAAGATCTTGAAAGCTTGCTACAAACTCCCTTATCATTTTCTTTTAACATGATTACTTGTACCACAAATGTTCGTATGAGGAAGTGGTTTGTTCACAGAGATTGCGGAAGACTTTGATAGATTGAGCTTTCTCATGAATTTAATCTTTGTGGGATTAAGCATGAGTCTGAATCTTGACTGTCATGGACTAGAAGCTGTACCGTCAAGATAACCTAAAAGGTATAGGTTAGAGTATAACTATATGGACGAAAGTGTCTTTGTCACTTCGTCGAATATGGTTGCAATAACCACGGTTCCCCGTTAATCAGTATCAAATGCATGCTGTGATCAGGTAGAATTCAAAAGTATTCCTTGAAGGTTCGCAGCTGCCACTAGCCTGTTCTCGTTACCGGAGCATCTAAAGAGACAACACGGTAAGAGTGGAAACAGATAGTTACTATCTTTCTGATTGAGTCGTCAATTTCATATTACTGGAAAATTTTGATTCATGTAGAATCGCACCATCGTTTCTTTCCAGAGGAAACAAGTTTGATTTCATATAGAAATCTCGCAAGTCACTACCAAGTGCTTGTTTGTATGTTGGGCTCAAAGAAGGATTGCCATCTTCATGTGATACTAAAGAGTCTCACTTGATGTCTGTCTGGGCATTATCACAAGGATAAAGCGATTTTAGGAACTTAATGATACCAAATTGTGGTTATAATGTGTTTGTATCAACATTTTGTATATTGGATTTGTGTCTTAGTGAGATTTTTGGATGATCTCGTTGGCTCGAGGACTCTATAAGTGCACATTTCGATATTTGGTATTCGGGGCTGGAGCGGACCGCCACCTTTTTCAATAATCAACGTTAGGAAAGAGAAAGCCGATGGAATGTAGTTGATCTCCGTGGTGAATGAAACAAAAATCTTTTGGAGATTTGAGTGGCTTAGGAGGGTTGTGCATTGCATTCACTGGGTTCTGATAGACTTGTCTTCAAATATCAGAATCATCTTTGTGATTTACCGAATAGATTATGCATTGACCAGGGTTTCTGCCTAAGGTTGTATGGAGGGCTTCTTTCTTTGCACCCATTATACTTACAATTCTTTTTCATTCTTCAACACTTCAGTGCATACCGAGAACTTTCATGACTAGTCCTCTTGTTGGGTTGATTCCAGCACTAGCTCCATCTCAGTCCGGCACTATTCCCTTATTCTCCTTTACTCCTTTTTTTCTATCCATACCTAGAGGACTTCTACTATATCTAAATGGAGTGTTCCTTGGGCAGATTCCCTCCGGTTTCGGGTGATTCATTGCGAACGAAATATACCTAACCTTTAAAGCTTATAACTCCCCCCCCCCATTGAGAAATAACAGTTGGGGAGTGGTCTTTGAGATATTGCCATGAAGATCCATAAAAACCATTTGATGAAAATCAATCAACTTTCTGAGAAATCATTTGAGAACACATTGTGTGGTTTCAGAGGTACCACAATGTCTCCCCCTATACATATGCACCATATTATGAAAGAGATTGGCAATGCGATGTTTAGGTACGGCACTGTATAGATTTGAAGTTCGTTATCACGTTATTTATCCGTATTGATCACATTTTAATCACTTATTCTCCCCCTCAAAAATTGCTTATGTGGTTTACATTTTTGACATTATATGTGACATTAAAAAAGTTAATGTCTGGATTTCAAACCATGAGCCATAATCAAGTCTGGGGAGACAGGAGTGCATGCAGAAGGTATCATATATTATACTCCCCTCAATTATTGAATTAGATTGAAAAACATGGAGTGGGAGTCTTGTTGAGACACAATTTTGATAAGGAATTTGAAATTTTCTTTTTGAGAATGTCTTGAAAAATTGTGCTCATCCAGGAAAAATATGTGAGTTATATCTTTTTACCATCATTTTCCTTAAAAAAAACTTCTCTTGTGCATTCAAAACTTTGAATGTTTATTTTGACATTGCTCAGAACCGAGAGATATGTGCTTTCCCGTTGTGTAGGATAATGTACATAAAATTGAAATTTTCTTTCTTTGGAGACTGAGTCCTAAGCTGACATTTACTTAGAAGTCGTTTGAGAGAAAAAAAAAAGGACATGTTTTGAAAGCATTTAAAACTCTCGCTCGAACTTCATTTATTCACCTGTGTTAATATTAATCAACATTTCTAGGTGCGCAAATGTTATCGATTGTCGAGAGGACATAGTTCGGATAGATAGAAGTTCTTTGTTGTTTGAAATTTTTTTGATTTTGTATTTTGTTTTTATAGGTTTTATATTTTTATATTTTGTTTTTCTTGGTTTTATAAATCAAAATAAAGAGAAAGATCAAAAATATTTACAAGTCGAAGTTTCCATCAGCAGAGATAGTTGTTGCTAGAGTTGAAGTAGATGAAGTTGAATCTTGTTGTTGTTGACATTTATCGGATGCATGTCAGCTTAGTATTAACAGCGGAAAGACTTAGTAACAACTTGATTTTCTACATTTGATAATTCCGTTCTCGAACATAATGATCGAATAGACTTTCCAAACTCTACCATCGATGTCATGACTATTACATATCTACTGAAGTGAAACGAGATGATTTCTCATTCTTTTTAAGGTAAAGGCATGAGCGTAACACTCCCTTTTTCTTTTGAAGAACTTTTGGGATAGGTTGCAATTTGACATTTGATTACAAGCCATTGACTTGAGCTAACAAACTTTGAATGTTTTGATACTAGCTCAAGACCGAAAAGATTTCTCTTTTCGTTGTTAAGGATAAACGCACTGACACGTACATTTTCCTTTTCTTTGAAGAGAGTGGGTTGTTATCTGACATTTAATAGCAAACCATTGCTGAAACTCATCAAGGTGACAAATTCATTGTCTACTCTGTGATCTTCTTTTTTTCTTTCAGGTTTTACTCGGAAGGAAGCAATGGTTTCTTAGCAGAGTATCAAACCAATTTTGACAACCTGTCATAGAGAAAGTTGAACTTGGAAACCTTTTGTTGATAGGTTCCTGAGGGTTAGAATTACATGCATTATCACCTTTAGAGCAGTCAGATGGACTCTCAGATTCACTAGACGCGATTATTTTTTATTTTAGGTCAAAAAGTCTTCAAGTTGGTGACCACCTAAGGCAAGATCTAGGTTTACTAGGCTTAGGTGAAGCAAATCTTTCTTTGGACCCTACATTCTTTGGTTTCCAGACCTGAGCCTTGGTATTATTTTGATTTGCACTTTTTGAAACTTTAGCACTTTGTTTTTCTGTTCGAGATTTCATATGCTCACATACTGAGCACTACAATCATCATGATATGCGGTAATTCGACATTGACTTACAGGTAGCACAAATAGGTCAGAATTTTCATTGCGATAGCAAGCTCTAATGTTATTTACATTCAGATGACGTATGATGGGTAGTGAGAAGCTGAAACTCCTATGGCTTTTCTTCTATTTCTCTTATTATTCGAGAGGCAACCACTATTAGACTTAAAGGACATTAACACTCTTAGGATTGTCCAAGCTTTGGTCTTCTGGTCCTAAAGTGCTTTACTGTTTTAGGGAGAAAACCTTTATTGGAATTTACAATGTTCTTATGATGACATGAAGTTGTGAAACAATGATTGGTTTTGTCCTAACGCTTGCTTTTACATGTTTGTTAGGCACAAAGTTGTCTACCTAGTAGCTTTAAAAGGATTGATCCTAAAGATTCCTGGAGCAATCACTCTTTCATTTTTCACAACATTTGATTCTCGAGAGGAAGGAACCGAGTTTGAAGTGACTGGTTTTGACAAGCAATTCTCCTCACAACCTTGAAAAAGCCGAGATTAGGTAGAGGAGTTACAAACATACATTTGGGTCTAGAGATGAAGGTGGTTTTCCTCAAGATTGATTGCTTTGCAACTTAGAATTCGCACTCGTACCTTTGTTGGGTCCTTTTGATCAGAAAACCTTATCAACACAACTGAGCTCCAACCTTAGATTTTCATAGATAGTGTCTTGTAATTTGTTTTGCAAAGAACGTCTATTATTGATTTAGTTGAGCACGTGTTCACAGAAATAGAGTCAAACAGGGTTTTGGTATTGTGGTCTTCTTAGGTGTAGCAATTTCCTTTTCATATTTTCCGAAACATGAATCTCTAATTCTACATTCTCATTTTCAAGTGTCTGAGAAAAGGAATAAAGGGGTATTTGATTGCACATTGAGTATCTCAACTCTTTACACTTGGGATCTACCATATGAGCTTGCAACCGTTCGATTTTTTGTTGCATGTCATTGTAATCTTTATCGTACGAAATCTTGTCATATTTGCATTCCTCACATTTTTTGTACCAATATTCAAAGTTTAGCATATTCATTCTCCTTTTTTAATGATACAATTTTCATGACGATCTTTTCGTCGGTCAGCTCAGTTGGAGATTTGATGAATCTACAACCGAAGATTTCTGCACAAAGAATAATGTCTTGACTGACAGTGCTCTCAAGAGAGCTCAATTTCAATTCCAATGTCTTATGCTTAGCATGAGATCATCAGCTTCTTTCTGCAAAGAGATTTAAAGTCTCGAACAAATTTTTGGCTGCTTCTTATCAAAATTTGAATTTTCAAAAATTTTGAAGTCTAGTATCCACTTGAGTGATGATAGGGAAGATTTTCTTTTTTAGTTTTGACATCTCTTGAATGAGCAACTGGACGACACTTGTGTGTATCTAAAGTCATTCTATGTTTGACAACACGTTGAAGAGTCACAATGTGCTTTTTACCTCATTAGAAATTTCATGCAAACACTTAGAGTAGTGTCATCCAAAAAATTCTTCATTTGGTTTTTGAAATCGCCTTTTGAAACACTGGCCGATTTGGAAGTATTTACAAGTTACACCTTTCTTTGACTTGGCGTTTGAGAAACAAAAAAATCCCGAAAGATGATTAATCTTTGGTAGTCTGGCGGTTTTATTTCTTGTTCATTGTTTCATTTTTTGGCGACTCTCTGAGAAGTTGCAGGTCTTCTTCGAATCATGCAAACAGGAGGATCATGCTTTTCTAATAAAACTTTGCCATTATACAAACTTTGTTGTTTCTGCTGAGCTTGCTTGAGATAAAAAGGATTTTGATAACCCAAAGCCATTTTCTGTTCGGTGTGTGGTAATAGATCTGGCTTAGGTCGGAAAGATGTGCATCATTGGAATCGATTGACCCGTTTTAACCAAAAATTATCTAATTTCCTATATTCTTATTCTCAAGTTGAATTTGTTATCAAGAAAGCTGTCTTTTGTATTTTGAAATCAGACTTCAACTTTTTCTTTTCTTCAAGAGGAGAAGAAACAGTGATTTTTCCGTTGAAAGTTGTCTTACTTAATTGTGAAATTTTCTCATTCAAAGTCGTTATTTGTTTACCGGAAACTTAAGTGAAGTGCATTTATCTTTTTAGTAAGACATTGTTCTTGATAAAAAGACTTTTGATAACATCTTTCAAGTTTGTCATATTTTTCTTGGACATATTTCAAACAACTTTATTGATTTTTTATACCTTGCAAGATCAGTGTCATTCAGCATTTGTTTCTTTCATTTTGCGGATTGACCGAGTTGACTTTTTCAACTTCGTTGCCAAATTATTATAAAATGATTCAAAATAAGCCACGTGATTTCCTCAACTTTTGCAGGATGTTGATCTACTATTCCCCCACTTTGTTCCACACTAGAAGCCACAGAGATAACATTACTATTATTCTGTTGTGCTTGGTGTGGTTCAGGAATAGGCTCGAGTAGCTCAGTATACTGCTCCTCTTGAGTAAACATATTGAATATATCATTATCATAACAATTTTCAGAATGATGTACCTCAGTTGATCCGTCTGAGTCATAGACGGGAGCTTCGTCAGACTGAGTACCAGATGACGATGCTTGCTGCAAATTATTTCTCTAACTGTAGTTCACTATTTGCTCTCTTAGTTTCCTCTACAAGCTACTGCAGCAGCCATGAAACCAACATTCTCAAAAATGTGATAGATGATCCCTGGCAGTTGTCTTTTGAGCAATCTGCATCTGTTTCTGAAGATAAGCAGCATCCAGTTTCCTTGGCTTTACTGTGCAGTTGCTGGCATAATGATCCTCTCCTCTGCAGTTGTAACACCTTATCCGATTTTCATTAATCCCATTACTATTACCCTCAGCCGGTGGTGCTGTAACAACATTTCCATCCCCATGCTGATTTGCAATTTCCGAAACAACACTAAGCCCATTCTGAATTCCAACTTTGAACACCGATATGATCTTGCATTTTAGAACAACCTGATTTCACAACATTATGCATTGCATTCGGTCTAAACTGGTTCCCAACATTATCTTCAACCATTAGCATTTGTCTGTCTTGATCCATATTCATACCCGGTTGTGCAATCTGCATGCTGCTAGGGTTTGATGAACTTCTTTGGTTGTTATTGTTGAGTGTATCGGTCTAGCGTAAATGCCCTTAGCAATGAGTTGCAAGTGCCATTGTTAAATGCAGATCAGGGATTTGAGATATCTCCTGGATTTTGCATTGGATGTTGCATGTAGGTAATGAGTGATGAGTGATCTAGGTGAAATGATGTCTGAGTGTTTTCCATTAATGCCAAAGGATCATGTGTGTTTGCAATTCGTTGTGCTCTAAAAGCATTGATGTCTTGTTGAGTCGACATTGCAAAAGTGATGTGAAATGATAAACAAGGATCTTTAGTGGGTAAAGTGATTGTTGTTGTTGTGGATTTGAATCAATTAACGTTCACGGGATTTTACTCGTCTATGATCAAAACCGATAATGAATTAACGGGATTTTACAAGATCACTAGATAACCGTGAATGATTTGAGTCGGAATCAGCGGCGAAAAATTTCCAAAAATACTGATAAAGTCGTCTATAAATCATTAGATAACCCCCGACTGTATTTGGGCTTCTCGAAAACATACTTAACCAGCTAAAGGGGTGGTTTTACAGAGTGATCCGTCACGTTTTTCTCTTCGATTTGAGAGGTCACGGGCCTTAAACGGACTTACGCTGTTATCATAAAGTTTGCTGTTTTACTGAAACCTTTTTCTTCACACAAAAAAAATTTTTGTTCGGTCCTCTGCTAGTTCGGTCGACGCTAGTTCGATCCTTGGCTAGTTCGGTCCTTGGCTTGTTCGGTCCTTGGCTAGATCGATCCTTGACTAGTTCGGTCCTTGGCTTGTTCGATCCTAGGCTAGTTCGATCGCTGGCTAGTTCGATCGACACTAGTTCGATAGTGGCTGGTTCGATCGACGCTAGTTCGATAGTGGCTTGTTCGATCGACACTAGTTCGATAGTCTCGTTCGATCCTCTCGATCGATCCTCTCGTTCGATCAACTCGTTCAATCAACTCGTTCGATCCTATCGTTCGATCAACTCGTTCGATCCTCTCGTTCGATTCAACTAGTTCGATCAACTCGTTCGTCAACTCGTTAGATCTAACTCGTTCGATCCATCGTTTCGATCAACACTTTTGTTTTATTCCTTCTGCTTCCCCCACCTCTTTTCTATTTAGTTCTTTCTATCTTGACCATTATTGTTCGAGTCAAAAGTTTCACTCGTTTCAAACAATCACAACATCTCGTTCGATAACCAAGCAAAAACACTTTTTCGATCCTAACAAAAAAATCCACTCGTCGGTCCAAACTAAAATCCCGTTCGGTCCCAAACTAACAAATCCCTCGTTCGAGTCCAAAAAATGAACAAGTCCCACTGTTCGGTGCAACTGTGAGTTTTTTTTTTTTCACAAAGATCGGTTGAACAAGGATTCTCTCGTTCGATTGACGGTTTTCCTCGTCCGGACCATACACGAAAAAAAACACGGTCTTGTGTTTTTCTTACCACAACGATCTTGAGATGACAAGCTACTAGAGAATAGAAAAACTAGGAAAAAAATTTGACTGTTGTGGCAAAGAAAAATTATGACGAATTGAAACATGAAAAAAAATACCGAATGATAAGCAAAAAAAATTACCACTAAACTAAAATCACATACACCCAACTTGGCTCTTGATACCACTTGTTAGGATATCGTCATCACCTCAAACCACAAAAATTAAGGATAAAATAGAGTTTAGAGAGAGAAGTAAAAAAGATAATATAAATGGTTACCTGTTCCAAAAAAGTAAATTTGAGAAGCAACACCCTCTCACACTTGGATGAGGGCTTAAATAGGTTACTAGGAGGACTCATACTTGAAGGCTTTGTGTTGGGCCCCGGTTCTTAAAACAAACGGGCTTGAGCCGACAACTGGCCCCCAACTTGCGTAACTAATCTCCCGAAACTCGTTTTCCTATCAAGGCTCGGGAATTGTTTAAATGACCATCACTTTACTAAATATCACGGCTAACATCTTCGAAAATCTTTGATAAATCTCTGATAGTAGCTGGCGAGTCCTAAGAATTGGCGTACTTCTGTAGGTGTGGTAGGAGATGCCCAAATTCTTAACGGCTTCAATCTTGGCATGGGGTCAACGTGAAATTCCTGACTATCAATTACGTGCCAGAAAACGGCACAGATACTAATCGAAATCAAATTTGAGAGATAACGGCATATAATTTCTCCTTTTTGAGTAATTCCAAGATTATTCTCAGGTGATTTGCATGTTCTTCTTTGTTACGAGAGTAGATGAGAATATCATCAATGAACACTATCACAAATTTATCCAAGTATGGTTTGCACACACGGTTCATGAGGTCCATGAACACAGCAGGTGCGTTAGTTAAACCAAATGGCATCACTTGGAATTCATAGTGTTCGTACCTCGTTCTGAAAGCAGTCTTGGGAATATCTTCATCCCTGACTCTTAGTTGATGATAGCCTAATCTTAAGTCAATCTTCGAGTAGACACTCGAACCTTGAAGTTGGTCGAATAAATCATCGTTCCTGAGTAATGGGTAACGATTCTTTATAGTAAGTTTATTCAACTCCCGGTAATCGATACACATTCCGAAAGATCCATCTTTCTTTTTAACAAATAAGACAGGAGCTCCCAGGGCGAAGTGACTGGTCGGATAAAACATCGGTCTGCTAACACTTGTAGTTGGTCAGATAGTTCCTGCATTTCTGAAGGAGCTAATCTATAAGGTGCTCGGGCTACTGGTGTCGCTCCTGGAATCAAATCGATTTGAAATTCTATTTAACGAACAGGAGGAAGGCCGGGTAGATCTTCAGGAAAAACTTCTGGGAATTCTCTGACTACTGGGATATCTTCTAGTCTTTTCTCGTCTGACTTCTTCTCCATTACTTGGACTATGAAAACTTGACAACCTCGGGATATATAATTTTGGGTTCTTTATGACAGGATATGGAATTTAGTCGGGTTGAGTTTTACTTCGGTTCACTCGGATGATCAAAAGTTTTCACCATCGATGGGGATGTGGACGACTTTCTCGTCACAGATAATTCTAGCATGATACTTGGATAACCAATCCATACCAATGACGACGTTGAAACTATCGAGTTTAATTAGCATGAGATCAATTTCGAAAGGTTGGTTTAACAAAGTCAGGGTGCAACCCTGGATAACGGTGTTAGTGTCTTACTAGATTTCCGTCAGCATTTTCGATATTGTAAAAGGTTATTTCCATTGTAATGGGTGGATAGTTAGCATAGAGCGGAGATATAGATACGAAGCTTTTATCGGCTCCAGAATAAAATAATACTCTAGCTAGATGTTGGTTTTCAGAAAGGGAAGTACCCGTGATACGTTTGAATCTTGGTGAGCGTTCTGTTCTCATTCAAGTATGTTTTTCTTATTGGCAATTGTTGTTTGTTTTTTGGGCACTGATATTTGTAATGCCCTTTCTCTCCACAAGCATGACAAGTTACTGACATGGTTGCAGGTTGCTTCTAGTGGCTGGCCCTTTGCTTCTACAGTTCCTGGTCAGATGACCCACCTTGTTGCAAGTCTGACACCTGACAGTGCAAGGTCCTGTGTGATGTAGGGTACATCTTTTACACAAAAGAAGGTTTCCAGTATACCATTTGTTTTTAGTTGGGGTGGCATCACAAGCCCTGAAGGTTTCTTGCCTTCTACTCTGTTGTTGTTGGTAATCATTGTTGCGGTTGTTATGGTTGTTCTGGTAGTTGTTGTTGTTGAAGGTTCTTCTATCATTAAACTTTTGTTTGTGATCATTGGTTCCTTGCATAGAATTGTGCTTTGTTACCTGATCCATCAACCTCTGGGTTATTCCTCTATTCCAATAGGTTGGGTGAATGATCTTGTAGGCTTTCACTTTGCAGTCATCGGTACAACTGCTACGGGAAAATACTAATTCAGTTCATTCAAACTAGCGGATGAGGCCAACAGCGCCTTTCGTGCCTTTAAAATTGAAAGGTTGGCAGCTCATAAACTCTTTGTAACTACATTTTCTTTCTACAGGGGTTCCACTCTGTTCGGTGTTTCTATTAGTATTATCAGCATTTGTCATGGTAGCAGCTTGTGCTTCCAGAGCTGCGGCAACACTATCAGCAACTAGTTTCCTGATGGCGGCCTAAGTTATGGCTGGTGCTGCAGATGTTGGTGTCCTCTTAGGAGCCATTCTATCAACATTTACAAGACAACACAAAATAAGAATATATCATTGCATGGATTCTTATTTGGTACAAGTTTTAACAAAGAAATACACATTCTTTGATACTACGTTGCAGGATATAACGAAATTTTTTAGAATTGACACTCTAACAAGCATCTAACTCATTAAGTTTCTCGGGGACTGGTTCACTTCCCAGTGGTTACGGTATGATCCATAACGAGTTATCACACTACAGAATATAAGATAGACAACCATGGCATACATAAATCAGTATCATGAAAGAGCGAGGTATAATAGAATCGCCACTGTATTAAGTCATAAACAACTTGTCTACATATTTTACATAGTTAAAATTTGACAAGTGTTATTATTTATGCCACACATTCAGTGGTTGGATTCTAAACAAAAGCTGTAAATGATAAGGATCTAGTCTAGTAGTTGGGTGGTCCTCCCTTGTGGTTCTTGAGCTCATGGATCATGTCCAGAAGACTCTTCATATCTGATTGGTGGCGAATCTGGATATCCTCGATGAGTATCTCTAAAGTAGAAATCCTGACGCGAGCAAGAACAATCTCGTCGTCATGCCCTATTTGTTTTCTCTGAAATCCAGCAATCTGGGTACGGCCTTCTTGAAGTTCGGTTTCTAGTTGGTTAAGATGGCGCTGTGGGATTAGTAGAGGATGACCATAGGAAATGAGCTCGTTTCTGAGGTGGCAAAATCTCCTCGGGAAGAAAGAAATCCTGGGAATG
>BQNB010020692.1:39597-60168 GCA_026074375.1 Tanacetum coccineum | reverse complement strand
CAATTTTCTGAACTTGAACAACACTGTATTTCTCTTGAAATTGCAATGTAACTCAATAAAGAAATTTTTCAAAAGAAAAACACATCTGTGAACCAAATTGAACCTTCATTTGATCAATTGTTTGAATTGAACAATTTAAAAGCTGAGCTTCAAGCAAAAGACACAACAATCGAGAAGTTGAAGACAAACATTAAACGTTTGAATAAAACTTCCACCACAAACAGTGTGAAAAAGGACATAGATGAGACTGAAACTATCAACATAGAGCTGGAACATACGGTGACGAAACTTATTGCTGAGAATGAGCATTTAAAACAGACTTATAAATAACTCTATGATTCAATTAAACCATCACGCGTTCAGGCTAAAGAACATGCTAAATCGTTGGTCAATCAATTAAATCAAAAGTATGTTGAAATTACTGATTTAAATGCTCAACTCCAGGAAAAGGTTTTTGTCACAACAGCATTAAAAATGATCTTAGGAAATTCAAAGGAAAAGACATAGTTGACAATGTTATCCAAGCGTCAAATGCTACCACTATTGCTCCAGGAATGTATAAGCTTGACCCAGTGATTCGTGGGTAGTATACACTTAAAATAACTCAAATGCAAATCTCAACCGAATGCCCTTGACCAAGGCAAAAGGTCAAATTCCACAAAAGGATAAAATACACAAGATAGAATCAATTATAAAAAGATTCTTTAGATAGTGTCATCTTTGTATAGGTTCACATGAATGGACCCGAACAATAGAGAGCTCGGTGCACTCGAAAAGATACAAGACAAAAAGTCTAGCTCGAAAAAGACATGTTAAATTAATGTTATATTATGTATACGGGGCCATGATGTAAAAAGCCCCAAAAGAGAAAGCCCACAAGGCCAAAAATCCTTATTAGTATAAATACTCCTAGTTTAGTCAAAATTAGGTTAGCTTCTCCATTTCATTTTTCATCTTAAGGGTTTGTAGCCTCTCTTTGTTTCTTTCAATCAAAAAGTTCTTAATGTTTTAATCTTTGTGCCATTGATCTTGTGCTTCATACATGGAATGATCTAGGGATCCTACAATTGGTATAATTGGCACTACTATGTTTGATTGTATTGATTTTGATTTTTGGTTTGTATTTTTTTTGCTTATTTCTGCTTGATCTCGAAATTATAAGAAAAAAGGGGTTTATGATTATTTGTTTGTTTGATTCTTGTATTCAAAGATGGTAGGTTTATGTTTAATCTGAATTCAATCAACCATCTTGTAGCAATCTAACGATCTAGTATTTATCCATTGTTCTTGTTTTGTTTTGGTTCGAAAGTAGTGTGAAAAAAAGACCGTAGCCGATCCAGACAACGTGTTATAGCCTGTTTCCGATTTCGACGATGTGGAATTCAAGATTGGAATTTCGATAAGAGTGGAAATCAAGGAGGACCGAACGAGGGGAAAACAAAAGGATCGAACAAGCCTTCATCGAACTTAGAAGGACGATTAACGGTTTCGAACGAACCCTCTCCTCAATCGGATCTGGTTCGAACAGCCTTCTCGAACAAGGGTTCGAACTTAGAAGGATCGAAAAATGCGATTGTCGACGAGTGGTTTCGATCAAGTGATCTCGAAACGAGTGGATCGAACGATGTGGATCATCGAAGGAGGTGGTATTCGAACAGGGATCGAACGGACGGTCGAACGAGAAGATCGAACGAGACGATTCTCGAACTAGTTCGATGCGAACACTAGTACGACGAACAAGCAAAAATAATTTTTGTGTCGGATTGTTTGTAATTTTACTATACCAGCTCGGAGGGAAAAACGGACCCAACGGTCAAGACTTCTCTCCTTTTTTTGAGTAAGGCCCTGTCATCTTTTTGGCCATTCGGAGTCATTTAGGCCCTCAAAACTGCATTTTACTGTTTTAAAAATTACCGACTGAAATATCAAACCTTCACACCAATTAGTCATCAATCA
The DNA here is from genome assembly GCA_026074375.1 of Tanacetum coccineum. Lineage (NCBI taxonomy): Eukaryota > Viridiplantae > Streptophyta > Magnoliopsida > Asterales > Asteraceae > Tanacetum > Tanacetum coccineum. The sequence continues at coordinate 58,212 of BQNB010020692.1, read as the reverse complement.
ACAATCACTTTTTAAAGATCAGATCATTACTAAACTAACTTATTTCACAATGGCATCCAATGAAGAAGAAACAAATGCCGACAATTGGAGGCGGATTGGATTCAACCCGAAGGCCGGGTACCGAATACTGTCCACCTATGTTGGTTGAAAGTGACTACGATTCTTGGAAGATTCGTTTCACCACAGTACTTTCGAGGCCAAACCCATATGGCAAGCAGATATGGCTAAATCTATCCTGAATGGCCCCTACACCTCACCCAATGATCACTGAATCTCTCCCATCTACTGATCTGCTTGCTGTGACATGTGGCATCCAAGGAAGAAACTTGATTCTTGAATTCGGTGAAGAGGAAAACAAACTTGAGATGGCTGATACTCAAGCTGAAATCATTCTTAGTCAAGGTACTTCCCCGACACTCTTCACAACCTCAATCAAACAAGCACGTTGCAAAGGAGAATTTGGGATAAGTGGAGATGCTTATGCAAGGATCAGGTTCTTTTCAGGACTATTCAACAAAGGAAGCGAAGAACAAGAATTTATAAGCCAAAGTATCTGTTTGATGGTATGAACGCTTTCGTGCCTATTGGAAACGAATCCAATTCATGAGCTATTTGTGCGTTTCCACAAGCTTGTGAAATGACAATGAAGATTACTCAGCTAAGATTCCAACTCATCAAATGTACACCAAGTTCGTCTATTCACCTTTCCGGCCTTACTTGGGGAAAGTATGTGACTAATGTCATAAGAACATGGTTCATCTCAACCTTCACACTCTTATGTTCAGATCTTTACTCATCTCAAAGACCTACGAGCATCATGCACCAAAAATAAATGACTCTCACAGAAACAGGAGCAGTCTACAAGTGTTGTTGATCCAACTGGCCTATGTTGCTCACACTACAAACTTGCACACACTACTCTTTCATCACCCTCAACTCCTAGTCTCAACCTATGCTCAGTCTACTGAATGAAGCTTTTGATTGGCCCCCACTATGATCAGATTTGATAATCTCGTAAGTGGTTTCCCAAAGCATGTTTCAACCAACCAACAAAAAAACAAAAAAAAAAAACAAAAAAAAAACCACCCACACAAAAACACACACCCCCCCCCCCCCCCCCACCCCCCCCCCCCCCCCCCCCCAAAAAAAAACAAAAACAAAAATCAAGCTCAGGACTATCCTCCCAACCAAGGACTCATGCTAGGGTGCATGATGGTCACATTGTTTCTGAACCATATAGAGGAAGGGAAAGCTCCAGGTTACTGTTGAGTGTTAAGGTGCCTAGAGGCTACAAGAAGAAGAGTGATATGTTACAACTGCAGAGGAGAAGGACATGTTGCGAGGGCAGTGTAAAGAACCCAAGAGAAAGATGGAACTCAACAGTACTTCAAAGATTAAAGCTTTTTCATGATGGAAGCTAAAGAGAAAGGAGTTGTGTTGGATGCTGAAGCTGAAGCATTCCTCGATTGATGTGGAATGCACCGCACTTATGATAACCTCAGGCATTGATCTACAAACAAACATGTTTTCAAGCCAAATCATGAGGATGCATATGACTCAGACGTGGATTGAAGGCCCCAATGCTTGCTGTCGCCTTTCATGGTCCAACTTGTATCCACTAGTGCACATACAACAAATCCTAGTCATAATGAGGAATCACTCCAAGGAAATCAAATCTTTGAAAATGGGATTATCAGGTGACTCAAGAGATGCCACCAAGGGATAAGAATCATTTAGACCTCTCGTATGCTGTGATAGAGAAGGGATTGATCGACAATACAATCCCGTTATCCATCAGTATCTTCTTGACTTCGAAGCCCAAAATGAGTTCCAACTGAGGTATCTGCTGACACATCTGATAAGGTATCTATGATTGCTATCTTAACTGACTTGCAAACCCAACTAGACGGACATGCTAAGGTTAACCAAGAAAAATGTTTGGAAATAGAGACCTTAAAAAATAAGCTTCTTCAATGCAAGCAAAAAATATGTCGCTCTAGATACCACAAGGTTCAAACTGATCTTGAGAAACAAGGTGTTTCGACAGGAACAAGCCCTAGTGATTCAGCGTAACAAGCGTAACGCTGAACTTGTGCAAGAAAACAATTTGCTTAAATCCACTCTTTCAGGAAAAGAAAAATCAATTGCATTTTTCACTTGATATTTGTGCTATTTTACCTCACCTCATACTTTGAGGGGGAGATTGATACATTTTAAGTCCATTCTAGATCTAAACCATTCACAAGTTTCATACTTTTGATCGGGGGAGAGAATGTGACTTAAACATGTAAAAGGATTAATTAATGATCGATTGATTCTAAAATGCATAAGTCCCTATCCTACGCATGTGCGTAAACACTCTTTCGATTATGACGCAATTGTATAGGGGGGGGCCAGGTATGTGTTAAGATGATCAAAAAAGGCTCAGGTACCAAAGTTTGTAACCCGGTCTTAACCCAGAGATTTAATGTACGTCTCAGTGCATTATTTCTTGCACAGACAAGAAGTTGTCTAAGCCCCGAACCATTTTTCTCATAAACAACTTGTTTTATCAAACATGTTCGTGGTTTTTTAACCAAATAAACATTGGACAGGGTCATTGTTTGCGGGGCGGAAGAATATTCAGTATAATAACTAGTTGTGCAGTTTAAAAGAACGTCCTGTTTGCACGATTCTATTGCTGCAAGATTGATCGCCCTTTCTACGGACCAACCGCCTTAACATCTTCAAGACAGGATGCCTGTATATTCCTGTCTAGGTATTTAAAGGTCTTGTGTTCATATTGCTCACTTGATATATTTGTGCTATTTTACTCACCTCTTCTTTGAGGGGGAGGATTGATCACATTTTAAGTCCATTCTAGTTCTAAACCATTCACAAGTTTCATACTTTTGATCGGGGGATGGAGAATGTGACTAACATGCTAAAATGGATAATTAATATTCGATTGCATTTAAAATGGCTATGCTCTAAGCTCCTAATACCTAAGGGCCTGGTAGTCCTATCCACGCATGTGCTAAACATCTTTCGATTCTTGACGACCACATGTGTAGGGGAGCATAGTGTTAATATGATCAAAAAATGTCAAGGTACCAAAAGTTTGCATAACCAGGTCTTAACCACAGAGATTTTAAGTAGTCTCAGTGCAATTAATTTCTTCCGACAGACAAGAAGTTTGTCTAAGCCTTGCCGAACCATTTTTCTCAATAAAACAACTCGGTTTTATAAACTATGTTCTGCAGTTTAACCATATCAAACATTGACACAGGGTCTGGTTTGCGGGGGAGATCAGTATACTAAACAGTTGTGCAGGCTCAAAGAACGTACCTGTTGCCCTGATTCGATTGCCGGCATAGAGTGATATCTACGACACACCGAATTACAACTTCAAGACAGATTGCAGTATCATTCCTGTCTAGGTATTCTAAAGATGTCTGTTTTTAAATTGCCTCCTTGGTTTTTTGTGCTATTTTACCTCACCTCATCACTTATAAGGGGGAGATTGATTACATTTTAAGTCATTCTAGATGCTAAACCATTCACAAGTTTCATACTTTTGATTGGGGGAGTGAGAATGTGACTCTATAAAATGGTATAAGGGATAATTAATGATTGATTGATTCTAAAATGCTAAGTCCTATCCACGCAGGATGCTAAAATCTTTTGAATTATCGACGCACATGTGTAGGGGGAGCCATAAGTGTTATATGATCAAAAAATGTCAAGGTACCAAAGGTTTGTGTTATACACAAGTATCTTGTTAAATGCAAAGATTCTTTGGTTTCATGTTCGTGAAAGTGATCTTATGGACAATGCCTGAGGAAAAGAGATGTTGCTACCACCAGGAGTATTCGTCTGAATGCTCATGCCTTGGTTTCGGACTGCGCCCACCATAGTGAAGTGGATTTCCTATAAATGTACTTTGTACAAGTTTGGTTTTCCCAAGGCACGTCATATCTTTCGGGATATATTTCGCAAAACTATCTTCAGAAAGCATTCTGATTTTTTAAACTTTCGTTTGTGCACTCAAACAAATTTTATAAGCACATCGAATGTTTTTCAAATATTTTTGCCACAGTTCCTTTCTCACGGCGATACTTAATTGTATTAAAGAAGTAAAATCGTGAAAAAATGGTATTTGTAGGATTGTCTGCTAGATAGAAACTGTACTGCCTCACTCATTTACCTCATTCTCTTATTAGTAGACATCGAAAGACTTATAGTGTGTTAGTCTCTTCTCGCGTACATCCGCTGGTCTAGAGAAAGTCGAACGTCGAACATTAGGGACATTGATACTTAGGTATTAGAGGAACAGCTTGTCACGTGCCGGATGGTAGGAGGGTAAGAAAAACCCTGTCATAAAGAGTTCTATTAAAGGAATCTTTCTGATCACAGGTTGCAAGAAATTACACAATTGGTCCCTGAGGTGGACCCCGATTACAAGGTAGGTCCTAAGTGCTTATTATCAAAAAGCTATAAAAGCAATGTTGTTAAGGGGCTTGAGGGGAGCATTTTTCATAAAAGGTGCATAAGCTGAATCCAACTAAATAAGCTAGAAAAATGAGCTTAATGGGGCTGCAGAACTTAATAAGCTTATGAGCTTATTTTTCTTGGCTTTTTGGGATTTAAGCCAACAAATAAGCTAGAAACTAGGGGGACAGATAAATAGGGAGAGGGGAGTCCTAAATAAGCTAAGTTATCTAGAATAAGCCCTAAAATAAGCTGTTTTATTGTTAAGCTATGTTGACAGTTTTAGAAAGAAAACAGAAAAAGTGGACTTTAAAGCTTATATTAAGCTGCCTTAATAAGCTATCTAAGGGAATTAAGCTGCTAAACCTAAAAGTGGGACCTATAAGCTACATTAAAAAGCCATAAAAACCTAATGCTTAAAACTAAATAAGCTAGAAATAAGGGGCTGAAAATGGTGCTCAGCACCAGGGTAAGTTAGGCAGTGGCTAGGGAGCTTTTTGGGCTTATGCAAATAAGCTCTTAAGAGCTTTTTAGCCAAAATAAACCTCAAACAGATTTAAAAGGGTGACTAGTGAGCTTATTTTCAAAGGTTGAGAGCTTAGGGCTTAATTAAAGCTGCTGGACATGGGGCTTAAAAATGGCTGCTTTCAAAAAAGGTACATACATACATATTGACTCATACTTGGTGAATCTTAAAGAGACAGAACAAGGGTTGGGTAAATTGCTAGAAACAACAACAACAAGCACACAAATAGTGTGCTTAAGCTGCATAAGCAGCTTAAGCCTTTAAGCTCAAGTTTGCTTATTCAAATTTTGACAGAAACCAAAAGGGGCATAAAAACTTATTTTCAAACTAAAAATGATGATTAATTTGTCTTAATAAAGCCCACACACTCAGCCAAAATTGGCTGAGTGGTTACAACCCATGATAAACCCATTATGACCCATTTTGGGTCTAAACCAAACACCCCCTTATTTATATAAAAAAGCTTTTTAACTGATTTTTTTGGTAAAATAAGGCAGAGATAAGTGATTACAAGTGAGTTTTAATAACTTTTAACACATGTTTACACAATTTAAACAGAATGAAACAGCTTAAATTATATTTAAAATTTCGACAATGGCAATAACAAGAACTCTTAACTTTTTATATTGAAAACAGTAATATTACAACATAAAGCTTTAAATAAACTGAATACACTTAAATGCTTAAAAGAAAAGACTTGGAATTTAAAATTAAGCTAAAAACATAAAAAAATGGTGTCTGGTTTCGGCTTGCTCTCTTCTCTTTTTATAGAAGTCCAAAGGACTTGGGATGTGTTAGCTGTGAGTGTGCAATACCTCCAAAGCAATCCTAGCCCTCTATTTGCCTTGTACACCATCTCACCATTCATGGGGTGCTTCGGGTTGTGTGATTTTGCCAGGGGAGAGGTTATAGGGGCAATGGGTTGTGGGAAATGGGTATGGGTGAGCTGTGAGTAGTACTTGGGAGGTGGTTTGGCCTTGTAAACCATGGGAGAGGGGGGTTTAGGTTTTGGCGGGTACGGGGTTGAGGGTACGGGGCAGTTGCAGGTTTAAACGAAAAGTTTGGAGATGGTGCAATACTAGCCCCTCATGTTTGGTCCTCTTTTCATTTTCTTTAAACCCAAAATTCAGTTATAAACAAAGTTTGGAAAGTGACAGAATTGGTCCTTGTCGTTTTTATAACTAAAAGAAAAAGGGTTTTGGAAAATTGCAATTTCAGCCCTTGTGTTTTATTAAACCATTTATCTTTTATAAAAAACATCTTTCAAACATGGCACTTTTGGCCCCTTTTCTTTATAGCAAACCAAAGATTGCAAAATCTGTGATTTCTAACAAAACGGAACCTGGTACATCTCAAGGATCTAATACTTCAGTTGCTCCATCTTCTTCTTCTTCTGTCAATATCAGGTTGTCTAAATCGTCTTGTGGTATTTGGACTTCGGATGCTCCAAGCACATGACTAGAGATCGCTCTCAGCTTACCAATTTCGTTCACTAGTTTCTCGGTACTATCAAGTTCGGTAATGACCAAATTGCAAAGATTATGGGGTATGGTGACTATCAGATAGGGAATATCACAATTTCAAGGGTTTATTATGTGGAGGGACTAGGACACAATCTATTCTCAGGCTGAGATTGGCTAGTAACTGGGCTAGGAAAAAAATTTGGCCTTCAAAGTCTTCAACATCTTGCAATTGCACACAAATGGGCTGTTGAAATTGATTTGAGGGCCCATTTGGTCTTCAACAGTCTCATAATATACTATTGGGCTTTTATCCCAGGCCCATCAGATGGTTAAGATTACATCAATAGTACTTTCGTCAGTTCCGGCTCCGGTTTTGACTGCTGCTTCATTAATAGTGACTCTGACTTTGGCATTTTTGGAATTTTCTTTGGCCTTGATTTTGCACAGTCCTTTTCCATTCCATGCTCAGTTTTTGCATTTTGCTTGGTTTATTCTGTCTTTTGTTGATATCCACTTCCTGCACAATACAAATTTCAAAACTAACATATATTTGGCAGTTTTTGGGGTCTGTTTTTGGTCAATTAAGCTCGTTTCTAGACGGTAAAAGATATTGTAATAAGCACTTATCTAATCCCCCAACAAAGGTATTGAGTGTTCACAGCAATGTTATGAAGTAGAACACGTAAGCCCCGTATTCTCCATTTTCTGAATTTACACTAAACTACAACTAATATTATATGGATTTTTCTCATTTTTTAACAAGTTTGACTTTCTTTATTTATTAATACTACTGGGAACATAAATAGAAGCATACACCGTAGAGTGATCTACGGATGTCCTGCCGGATTAAATTCATCGACCTCGATTTTTTTTCACAAGTTCCAAGCTAGCAATTAAACAAGATCATTGTCGATTATAAGTCTATATGTTAAGCCCTCATACTTAGACTTGTAAATTCAACATCCCACATAGCATACGATTGAATGTGTGTACACATTTTAATTTAACCATAGACCAACTTATTTTCATAGTCATAATTCAAAATGAATCATTACTCAAAGCAACAACTATTAAGATTTCGTAACTTGAGATTATCGAGATTTAAACTTTTATAACTTTTTTGCCACATATTCGCTATCAAATCATAAGTTTCTTTTAAGCTAGGAATGCGTTGCTTAGTTTGAACCCCTACCTCGTGGTTAACGAAGTAAGATATCACAACCAACGACCGTTTCTTAGTTTGAAAACCCACCCGTTGCTTAGCGTAGTTGGAAAATCACATCAACACCTTATTCCCTAAAATGGCTAAGGATTGGCGTGTCTTAGTTGAAACCCTCACCTAGACCTTTCTTCCAAGTGAGATATCACGACACACCAAATCCCTAGAAGTAAAGACGTCTTAGTTTGAACCCCCACCTCGTGGTAACGGATGGATACCACACACATCTTTAACCTTGTTCCATAATATCAACTGCATGCTTCATGGCAAAATTTCAATTTTCATCAGGCATTTTTGCATTCACATTTCAATTCATGGCTTCTTTGGCTTTTATCTTTCAAAATCACTATAAAATAGCAGAGTCGTTTTGAAAACTCAAGTTACAAATTTTTGAAGCTTTTTCAGAAACATCGATTGACTTATTTGAATTAAATTAGTACGTATATTAAGTGGATTAGAAATTCACGGGGAGAGAAAACCACAATTACTCGTAACATAAGTTTTTAAAGAATCTTCTTAGGCACAATTAACTTATATTTTAACTCTATCATTTCTCGTCTTCCCATTTTTAAAGATTCAAAGCTATAGACTTCGTGAAAGCTTGGCCAAAGAACTAGCTAGGCTCAACAAAAATACAACGCCCGATCAAGTCAAAAATTATTTCTTATTCTACCAAAAGAAAAGCAAAACTGCGACAAAACACTTATTATATTTTTGAAAATTTTTAATTTTTTTAATTTTTTGGTATTTTGATGGCAAAAACGGGTTTACGTGGTAATAATGCTGCAGGAAACAATCAAATCGAAGATACCCCCCCAAACTAGAACTAAACATCGTCCTCGGATGTTAGAGGTATTACATTAATCTAAAGAGCCATTTATAGGTAAGCCAAAAGATAAAACGTTAGTCGATCAGAATAGTGATATCGGATTCCCAAATGAAGCTGAGGATGTGAAACTCTTGATGAATGACAAAACTGAGAGTCTTCACAATCCGGGCAATCCTGGACAATAAACAATAACAACAACATGGAAACACGGGTAATGGAAAAGACAAGCTATCTCCCACAACCAACCAACACATTAAAATTATACTAACGGATAATCATGGGGGTCCTCCCACGAAGCGCTTGTTTTAGGGTCGCGATGCTTGACCATCACAAGTGAATATATTGATCCTGGGGAAGGCTTTGAGATCGGGAACTTACCAAGTGTGGAACGTTTCCCTCCAAAGTAGTGCTTGACGCGATGACCATAATCACTTTGAAATTTGGACCCGTTTGGCTTTGAGAAACTCACCAGTGCCCGTATGGAAGTATACTCAAGTGATGGTGAAAGGGCCATTCCAACGATTTTTAGTTTGCCCGAGAAAATCTTTTAATCTGGAAATAAAGAGGAGGACTCGATCACCGTGTTGAAAACAACGGATTTTGATCTTAGAGTCAGGAGCCTCTTTGTTTTGGCCTTATAGATCAAAGGAGTCTCATAGGCATGATCACGAAGTCATTAAGTTCATTTTGAGTTGAACTTTCCGGTGATCACCCGTAATTATAGGATCGAAGTTGCTTTGCATTAAGGACCCAATAAGGCCTTGAGCTCAAGCTCGATCGGTAGATGGCATGCTTGCCATAAAAAAAAACCCAAAAAAACAAGCTTGTAAGTGAGTACACCCATGGGTTGTTTTGAATCTGTGGCGGAAGGCCCATATGCAATCATCTAGTTTGTCCGAACCAGGAGGCACGGTTTCACCTATGGTCCTTTTCAAAGGGAGGTTGTCTGAGAGGGGGGGGGGGGGGTTCAAGCCACGATTGATACTTCCACTTGCCCACATTGTTTGAGGGGAAAACGGTGGAAGATACGTGAGTACTCCATATTTCCTGCATGACCATTGCAAACAGGTCATTACAAAAATGGGTTCCGCGATCACTTATAGATTGAACGGGGAGACACACCAAACTGGCGAAGAGAGATTTCAAAATTTGCAAACTACCTCGGGCACATTGGTGGGGAGGCTTTTGCTTCACCCAATTTGACAAATAGTCACTGCCACGAGAATATACATGTTCCCGATTCGTGTAAGACGGGAAACGTCGCCCCAAAAAGGTCGAAGCCCACATGTCAAAGATTCACAAACTTGGATGGTTTTGAGCATCTCATCCACGTTGTGCAGTTTTTCCTTAGACTTTGCACGATTCACAGTTCATGACAAACTCGGTGGGGCCCATCTTATAGATTGTGAGGAGGGGGGGCGGGGTGGGGAGGAGGGGCCAGAGAAACCGGAGTCCAAAGATCTTTTGGCTGTGAGGTGTGCACCATTATGTCCCCCGGATTGGGTCCATTGGTGGCAAGCTGAGAGAAATCTCAAGAGCTTCATTGCCGTGCACACACATCGCCGATCACTTGATCCGCACATAATTTAAACAAGAAGGAGTTCTCCCAGAAAATATGTTTAACATCTTTAAAAACTTGTTTTTCTGCTGGCTACATGCCCTTCACAATGAATCTACCCGCTGTAATTTGCAAAGTCGCAAACCACGGGGTTCTAGGAATCTCCACGAAAGGTCACAATATTAAACGTCTCACACAAGAGGAAAACTTCATTGACTCCTTTAGATCATTGACGTTTTCATAGGGTTTTCATCTGGACAGATTTTCGGCACGGGAACTAGCGAGGTTCTCGGCTCCTTTAGTATCCAATAACTTTGAAGTCAAATTCTTGGAGGAGGAGAAACCATCAATCAATCTCGCCTGGCATCCTTTTTTGCAAGAGATACTTAAGGGCGGAATGGTCCGGATGCACAAGGTGGTGCTTTGTTCATGATGAGGTAAGACTGAAAATTCTCGTAAGCATACACTATGGCAAGTAGTTGAGTGGTTTGTGGTATGGTAGAGACGATTGATTTCAATCTTTTCAGTCGATTGAGTTCGTTTGTGCATCAATCAAGGTCTTACTAGCATAGGGATAGTCCGAAAAAATGTTTCTCATGATGTTCCCACAACGCACCTATGGCTAAATTCGCTTGCCATCGCACATAAGCTCAAATGAAGGTCCAGTTTGAGCAATCAAGAATTGGAGCTTCCGTAAGTCCTATCTTTCCAATGTTTGTAAAGCTCGAATGTCAGTCAATCGGAAAAGATGAATGAGTATTCTCTCAAGGAGATGGGTCATTGGTCCAGTGATATATTTGAAAATCCTTAATGAAACCGCCGTAAAAACCCGGCATGACCGAGAAAACTCCTAATTCCTTTGACGGGTGGTGGGATGAGTAATTTTGCAATGACATTCGATTTGGCTTTGTCAACCTCAATCCCTTTCTTAGAAATCTTATGGCCGAGGACAATGCCCTCTTTGACCATAAAATGGCTCTTCTCCCAGTTAAGACTTAAGTTGGTGTCTTCACACCTTTGAAGCATGTGGTCTAAACGGGAGAGGCAGTTTTGGAAAAGATTCCCTAAAGAACGAGAAGTCGTCATAAAGACTTCCATCGTTTTCTCAACCCTGTCATAAAGATTGCTACAGATGCTAAAAAAAACAATAAAAGGTGCTAAAAGAGACAAAAAAATTAGGGGGTAAAAAAATCATAGCACCGTTGAAACGTGCCTGGAGCAATGCATAAGCCGAAAGGGCATGCCGACGGTTAAGGTCAAACGATCCGTAAGGGCCAAGTAAAAGTAGTCCTTTTCACTTGATCACGGGGGTCAATGGGGATTGGGAGAATAACCGAGAAACCATAGAGGAAACAGTAGTTATTCATTCCCCGCTAATCCTCAAGCATTTGGTCCAAGAACGGTAGAGGGAAGTGGTCTTTGGCAGGTGGCTTGCATTTAACTTTACTATAGTCAATCACACTCGCCATCGCGGTAACCAAACGAGTTGGAATCAACTCATTTTCTCGTTCACTACCACAGTCATACCTCCCTTCTTTGGTACACAATAATCGCTACCCCAGGGACTGCCGGAGATTAGGGTAAATCAAATCCAGCAACGGAAGTTTTTCAACCCTCCATTTTAATAACATCGTGATTTTTGGATTTTACTCTCGTTGATGTTGGACCGCGTTGGTGCATAGTCTTCTTCCATAAGACACCATTGAGGTACAAAAAATCCCGGTTTGATACCCTAATCAGACAAGTTTCCAAGCGAGAGCTCGCTTGTGGGACTTTAGCACCTTTACGATGAGCGGATCTTTCCTCAACATCCACTCTTTAGCAATAAAGACGGGCAACTTGTTGTGCCCTCCCGAAAAAATGCAGACTCCAGATGGGGGGCGTTCCTTGAGTTCAACCTCATAGTCATCAAGCGGAAGAATTGGCTGTATTATTTCACAAGACTTTTAACTCAGTTCAGACATCTGGGAGATAGAGTGTCCTTGACTTGAAGGGGGAAGTGGTGTTCACCTAGTCAAGATGCTTCTAATAAGACTGTCCCCCTCAGGATCATAGTAGAATGGATATAATGCTAGGACATCCGATCATCTCTGCAATGACCAAGGAAAGAGTCGGCCCTTCTTCGAGAAGCATGAAATCACTATCCCCAAATGAGTTAGGGGTAGGAGAAGAAGTAGCAACAAATTTTGGATCAAAATACGGAGTGGAATTCCACTCGCGAATTATACATTAAAACCAAGAACTACTTGAGAGTATTCCTCACTCAAGTTAATAGGAGGAAAAAGCCATATCAATGACGTCAACTTGTTTGCCAGTCATGTTAGTGTAATTGGCCGAAGTAACTTAAGCTGATCCAAATTGGTAAATAAGTGATGGCTCACTTCCTATTCTAAGAGTTAATTCACCCTTGTGCACATCACTCAAAGCACGACCGTTTTTTAAGAGCACCTCCCGAGAATTAAAAGGACTCGGGGTCTGGCTCAAAATCTATAACACAAAGTCGCTGGAAAGTGAAAATACAACCCAACTTTAACGGAGATGTCTTTTGTCAATTCCCATGGTTTAGTAATTGATCGATCCGCAAGTTCGAGTGTCAATGCAAGTTGGAGTAAATCAGGAAGTAGATAGCATTATCCCAGACTATAATGGCATTAATAAATGCTAGCACCGAGATCGGCTAATGCTAAGCATACATAACCATACCTGGGAAATTCACAAGAATCATGAACTTGCTGTGGTCTCCAATTTTCGGGTACTTGTTCAAGATGACCGCCGAACAAAGTTCAATCATCGAAGTTCGAGCTAGAAACAGGGTTCATTGAAGTTCAGCCACTCAGTAAGTTTTCTCTTTATTCCCCCAAGTAAGGTCATTAAGCCCGGCGAATATTGGCATCAAAACAAGATCATTTCGTAAAGCTAATCCTCGAAACACATCTCTTTGAAGATTTCATGAGATTTGTCGATTTGTTCATTAGCTTGATTACGGCTCTTTTCATTATCACGCCTCGAAGGATATGGAAGAGAAACTGAAGGTTTAGTGTTTGGCACGGGAGCAACAACAGGAGCAACAATGGGCTCAAGAACTGGAGTTGTGATTGGTTCAGGACCTACCGGAGGTTGGACGGGTGCAGTACTTTGTGAACAAGAAGGGTGCACTTGGTCCTTTGTCACCTCGGGTATTGGTTTCACTACTGAAGAGTAGGAATGGGAGTCCTCGATATGCAACACCGCTTCGGTATGATACCCTTAAGTCTTCTCTAGGGTTAGTAAATGTATTTACCAGGGAGTGTCCCTTACCCTGAAGTAGAAGACGGTATTGGCAGTTACAAAACTTAGCCAACATTTCAGTCAGCATTGCCATTTGATTGTTCATTCAATGGTTTTGTATCGAACTGGCTTTCTGACCCTGGTTTTGGAGGTTATTTTGCATGTTTCTCATGATAGCATCATTAGCCTTGACGTAGTTGTCAAAATCGTTCTTGGTGACACTGTGTGTCTGAGGAACGGGGGCTTGATAAGCTGGAGACTGATTAACCTGGGGTCTATGAAGTTGATTCTGACAAGAAATTGGACTGTTAATAATTCCACGTCTGTTTTGGTTTGAAATTGCTCGTCTCCGGTTTTTGGTTAAAGTGAATCCCCCCCGATTGAAATTGTTAGCATTAATAGCATGAGATTCTAACGAGTGGAAAACCTGGAGGTCTAATAGGATTTGAAACTATTTGAAGTTCGGAAAATTGGAGCTTACTTGGTTGTAGTACTGCAGCGGCTTGTACACATACTCAGAAATGTTGTCCCGATAAACCGTTGCATGAGTGCTGGACAACAGTTTAGGTGAGAAATGGGCACCAACCGCTATTAACACACTTTGCTCAACTGCTTTGACAGGTGCAGGAGCTGGAGCTGGAGCAGAAGCTTGGTTCATCTTGTCTAAGAGCAATGCTCCGGAACAATATCCTATCCTTAAGTTTTCAGCAACATCAGATGAACAGCTTGGGTGGAAAGTTTGTACTTACCTTGGCAACAACTGCCTAGCTCGTGTTTGACAAACTTGGACTTGCTCTCGATGATTTTTTTAAACATTCGCGAGCATTTGGTCCAAAAGTTCCACCTCAGCGGAGTTCAAATGAACTTGATCATTAATGTTCAAAGCATTAATAGAATGTATCAAGTTGAGCAATTCTGAGAATACCTGTTGGACCATGCCCTAAGTAGACAATATGACACGATCCCAAGCCTCATAAAAACGATTCGATACGAACCCTCTGCTGAAAATCTGGTGATCTCTTGCGAAGATTCCGTCGTCTAGAAGTGAGGGAAGAACAGATTGATGAATTTGGATACAAGATCGTCCAAGTTGAATAGATCGAGGGGGTTCATTTTCTAGCCATTAGGGCTGCTCCTCGATAGAGAATGGAAAAGCATAAGCTTAATCTAGCAATTGGAACATTGGGGACCCTCATTGTGGAAGGTATCATTGTTGAAGTAACGGATATGAGCATGCGGTCTTCTTGGTCATGCCAAGAAAACTGTTTTGTTCTGGACCAAGATTGATTAACCCATGCTTCAGCTCGAAATAGTTTTGCCACAATTTCAGGAAAAGATTGCGTCCTCTGTACCCCATCGTGAGCGGTGCTTGGAGCTAATTGAGCCCATAGTTCGAGTGTTTTGCCATTGCTCTACGGTAGGATCTTCCTGAAATGGGTATTTCTATACGAAGAGGTTCGATAACAACTGCGGTCCTTTCTGGTGGAAATAGGAGGTCGCTGGCTCTTCGAGACTGAATCGAGTGCGCCAATGCACAAAATGGAAATAAATAAAAAAAAGAAGTTACACTAATTTTTTTTTGGATATTTTTGGATTTAAAATAGATCACAATCTATTTTAAACGAACAGAGATAGACCACTTAAGCCAATAATAAATCAATCTTACTTCACGGTAGTCTCTCAGAATGAAAAACGCACGGTGAGCGGAGGATAGGAATAGCGCGAAGCTTATTTCTCCTTCGGGTCGTAGAGTTCCTAGGAACAACCCTCCTATACCACACTTTATAGTTTGTTAATCAGAAATGAGGTGAGCCGTATAGATCGTAAGTGACACAGAAGGCAAGTTTTAAAATCCTTTGGTTCGATTGGGAACTCAGCAGTTCACCGGAACTTATATGATAAACCTCATTGAGAATCTATATTTTGGTATTTTACCAATTAGTGATTTTTAATTTTTATGGACAATTTTTTTATATTTTTGATTTTTTTTTTGTTTTTTAATTTTTTTATATGATATGTACTAATAAAAAGAAAAGAAAAATATTTTTGTGTTTTTTAATATGATATATTAATAATAAGACAAGTTCAGATCAAAGTTGGATAAAAATCGTAGCAAATGCCTCCCCGGCAACGGCGCCAAAAATTGATTCGTCGGATAGTATACACTTAAATAACTCAAATGCAGATCCTGACCGAATGCCCTTGACCAAGGCAAAAGGTCAAAATCTACACAAAGAGATAAAATATATAAGAGAGAATCAATGATAAAAAGATTCCGGAAGAGATATTCCCGGGTCGTATGTCCCAACGAGGCTGCAATTGAAAGTAATCCTGGTTTGATGAGAAATTGAATGATGGAGAATATATGATATGATGGAAACACTGATATAATTACAACTAAAATTAATTAAATAAAACTTAATTTAATCTACGGGAAAACAAGCAAAGGAAATGGGGATCTTAAAAACTACGGGAAACAAAATTAGTTATAGGGAAATCCTAAAATTAAATCTATACTAAAGTACGGGGAACAGAATCAGGTATCGGGAAACCTAAATACTAAAAATTAAGAAAATAAATGCTAAATTAAATTAAAAATCAAAATTAAATTCTAATTAACTTAATTTGAAAAATAAAAAAAACTAGAACTAAAACGGAGGTCGTTTGAATGTAAAACGAAAAGAAAACGCACCGTGTAAAACGGGTCTAATACTGAAATTTTAAGAAAAATAAGCCTACAACTATTTTTATATTTTTCCTAGACACTAAATGACAAAAGAAAATTTTATAAAAAAGAAAAATATTTTTTTATTAATTTTTGGATTTTTTATGAATTTTTAAAGATTAATAACTAATTAAAACTAAGAAAATAGAAAAAGACAAAAAATAAAAGTTATAAAAATTCTGAAAAAATAAAATTAAATAAAGAAAAAGTTAACAATTCTAAAAATATAAAAATGCCCAAATTTTACTGTTTAAATAAAAAGTAATTAAACTAATTAAATTTTAACCTAATTTAATTATTTAAATTAAATAAACTAACTGTGGTTAACCTAAGGGACTAACAGTGAAAAGGACACAAGGACAAACGGGGTAACAGGCTAACTAACCACAGGGACTAACAGAGGTAACTACAAAAGAGAAAATTACACAATTGGTCCCTGAAGTGGACCCCGATTACAAAGTAGGTCCTAAGTGCTTATTATCAAAAAGCCAAAGAAGCAAAGCTGTTAAGGGGCTTGAGGGGAGTATTTTTCATAAAAGGTGCATAAGCTCAAGTGAACTTAATAAGCCAGAAATGTAAGCTTTTTGGACTGACAGAACTTAATAAGCTTATGAGCTTATTTTACTTTCTTATTGGGATTTTAAGCTGCAAAATAAGCTAGAAACTAATGGAATAAGCTACTAGGCCTAAGGGTACCCTAAATATAAGCTAGGTCACTTAATAAGCCCTAAAATAAGCTGATCTACTATTAAGCTAAGAATGACAGTTTACAAAAAACAGAAAAAAGCCTACTTTAAGCTACTTTTAAGCTAACCTAATAAGGGAGATAAGCTATAAACTTTTGGGGAATTAAAGAACAACTAATAAGCTATAAATAAAAGCTAAAAGATCCTAGAGCTTAATACAAAATAAGGTAAATAAGGAGTGCTGAATCTAGGTGCTCAGCACCAGGGGAAATTAATGCAGTGGCCTAGGGGCTTTTTGGGCTTATGAAAAATAAGCTCTTATGAGCTTTTTAGCCAAAACAAACCACAAACAGAATTAAAGGGGCCATAATTGAGCTTATTTTCAAAGTATGAAAGCTTAAGGCCTTTTTAAAGCTGCTGATAATGGGGCTTAAAGTCAACTGTTTTCAAAGATCATGCATACATCCACACTTGGTGACTTGGGCTTATGGTTATATGACAGAGCAAGGGTTGGTTTAATGGCTAGAAACAACACCAAATAGCACAAAAACAATGTGCTTAAGCTGCATAAGCAGCTTGAGCACTTAAGCTTGATTTAGCTTATTTAAAATTTGACAGAATATAAAAGAAACCTAAAAACTTATTTTCAAACTAAAATTGGTGATTAAGGTGGCTTAATAAAGCCTACACACTCAGCCAAAGTTGGCTGAGTGTTTGTGACCCATACCAATTCCCATTTGACCCATTTTGGGACTAAACCAAACACCCCCTTATTTATATAAAAAAGCTTTTTAACTGATTTTTTTGGTAAAATAAGGCAGAGATAAGTGATTACAAGTGAGTTTTAATAACTTTTAACACATGTTTACATAATTTAAACAGAATGAAACAGCTTAAATTATATTTAAAATTTCGACAATGGCAATAACAAGAACTCTTAACTTTTTATATTGAAAACAGTAATATTACAACATAAAGCTTTAAATAAACTGAATACACTTAAATGCTTAAAAGAAAAGACTTGGAATTAAAATTAAGCTAAAAACATAAAAAAATGGTGTGTTTGTTTCGGCTTGCTCTCTTCTCTTTTTATAGAAGTCCTTTGCCCTTTCTTTGTTGGGTTGTGTTAGCTGTGTGAGTACACAATGCAATCCTGAGCAATCCTAACCCTCCATATGCCTTCTCTTCATCTTAGCCATTAAAGGGGGTGCGGGGTTGAGTGATTTCCAAGTGGGAAGGGTTATAGGGGCAGGGTAAGGTGGGAAAAGGTGAGGGGTGAGCTGGGAGGGTACTAGGGAGGTGGTATGGGAGCTAGAAACCGTGGGGAAGGCTGGTATGGTTTTGGCGCGAAGGTGGTTACAGTACGGGGTGGGTTGCAGGGTTTAAAAGGGAAGTTTGGGGAAGAGGCAAAAATGGTCCCTCATCCTTGGCTCTCTTGTCATTTCTTTTAAGCCCTTTTTCAGTTATAACATAGTTTGGAAAGTGGCACAAATGGCCCCTCTGGTTTTATAACAAAAGAAGTAAAAGGATTTGGCAAATTGCAAAAATGGTCCCTCTAGTTTATAACTAAAAGAAGTTTGAAAAATTGCAAAAACAGTCCTTGTGTTTTATTTTTCTATTTTTTCTTTTTAAAACAACTTTCAAACTTGGCATTTTTGGCCCTTTTCTTTATTTTTTTCATTTTTAATTATAAAACAAGGTTTTTAAAATTTACATTTTTGGTCCTTGAGTTTTATAAAAAGAGTTGTGGGCTTGTATTGGGCTTTTGGGCTTGTATTGGGCTTTTGGGCTTGTATTGGGCCCACTGGGTTTGGGTTTGGGTTTGGTGTGTTCAATGGCTGAGATTGGCTGTAACTGGGCTAGGATTTGGCC
>BQNB010020692.1:7883-36987 GCA_026074375.1 Tanacetum coccineum | reverse complement strand
GTTTAATTTTATCGTAAACGTTTTCACATTTTGTTATTATCAAAACATTGAGAGGTCGAAAAATATAAATAACGTTTTTCGACATTATTTGTATTAACACCGACCATGGGCCTTATGGTGGGCTTTCATGGGCCGGGTCATGGACTACATAGTTTAGCCTACCGAACTAGTCTAACGGACTAACTATTACATGCTTATATTGTCTAACTATTACAAGGCTCGTGAGATCGATAATGATTGTCATTTCACTAAAAACTGAATTTCTAACAATCTCCTCCTAAGGGACGATCGTTGAGATCTCATAAATGATCAACACTTTATGCATTTCTAACAATCTCCCTCTAAGGGGTGATCATAGAGATCTCTCTTTGTGACATTGATCTTTGATCTTTAATGCTTCTTGTCTTGATCTTGAGTCTTGTTCGTGTAATAGTTGTGCTAGCTCCTTATGTTCCAATCATGCTTTACTGATCTTGATCTTAATCTTTTCTTCGTCTTTGTCTTTGTTGTAACACCTCCAAAAATGTGTCGCAACAGAAATATGTCCGGGAGTGTTACTTCATAATACAACATCACAAGATACAATAGAACGACCTCTAAATGTGTCGTTTGAAAAGTAATCTCATTGATTTTCTTGAAATTGATATAACATTTGTCCCATAATTGCATCACACAGAAAAGCTTGAAAGTAATACAACGAGATTTGATCATTTGTACGTAATTAGAAATCCATGAATGAAATCTTGTCAATTTAGACTCCAATGCACATCAAGTAAGCCAAGCATCTAATTCACCTGAGAAAAACATGCTTAAAAGTGTCAACATAAAGTTGGTGAGTTCATAGATTTTTGTATATATAAATGTTAAAATCAAAAGATTTATAAAGTATGCATGACCATTTCAATCCTTATAATAGTCGCCAAAAATGTAAGAGTAAATGTAGAACTGAAAAAGTATGGTGTAAACTGCTTCAGCACAGTATAATGAAAAATGTTTAGTAATCAGTAATGTTCAACAAAGTAGTGTGGACCACAAGATTTCCAAAATGTATGTGACTACTATAACAGATACAATATCACATAAAAAGTATCTACTGTTGCGCTAAGCTCATGACACCGAAGCTAATTTGTGTAGAATATAATATGCCAAGTGTATTATGCCCTACCGGTGTCTGACCAACACACCCAATGAGATCTGACATGATATATATCTGTTTATCGGGAGCCCCGTGGGTAGTGAGCTCTACTCACCCAGATAGGGATAATTAGTCCCAATAAATATATTTATAACATTCACGCTTACTAAGACCAATCCAACTAGTTATACCATAATTAACGGTTCATGATAGTTTCGGGCAAGAGAGTGGTCTAATCGCTACTTAGGCAACACGTAAACAGGAGATGATATCCAAAAACACTTGTGTCCAATGAAGAAATAACCATTGTATTTATAAACAACTTTAAATACTTAAATCTATAAGTAGAAAGAGTGTGATATCAATCAAGTAACCGAGTTTGTAAATGAGTATAAGTATGAGTACGTAATCAAGTATGTAAACAAGTTATAATGAGCATGTATTCTCCCCCGAGATTTGTAAAGTAATTGTAAAACAAGTGAAAGAGGGGCTATAAACTCACCTCGATGTAGAAGAACAATTGGCAGAAATGCACATATTAAGCATAACACGAACGGAAACCGAAATGGCTTGACCAAGAAGTTGCGGTTCATCTTAACGGCTATGACCCACTAGTCTAGGATAATGTATTTGGGTTTTCTGATGGATAGCCACATCAACGCGACACGTTGATAAAAGGTTTAGATTTCAAGTTGTAATAGTTTGGTGGTTGGTTAAATAAAATAAATCGAAAAGTAAACACAAATTATGTAATATATTTCGTATATATTACATATGAAAAATAAACAAGTATTTAATTCATACCGTGAATTATATAACAAAGAAAACCAATCACATGAATAATCGAGGTATATAATACCTTGCAAGTATTATATAAGAAATACGAGAAAAAGAATCGAAACAAAATGATTCGACACGTGTTCAGAAATCACCAATTAAATTAATAAAGACTTCTGGCATAAAAGTAAACTCATGTTTTAATGCTACGAATTATGTAAACGATGTTTTAAAGTTTTTACAAAAGTTATGATTTTATCTCCTAGTCGGAAATTATAAAATAATATTTTATAATTTAGTATATTGTTTCCTTGACGGGTTTTAGTTAAAAAAGTTGTCTTATCTATAAAAGTATAGTTCTCGTTTATTCATCCGGTTATTGTATATTTAAAAATACGTACTCTTAAGTCTATATCTCGTTCTTTTATCGGTTTTCTAAGATAATAGAAATTTAAGTAAAAGATACTAAGTATATAATTTTTTATAAATTTCGGCATGACTTATTCTTTAATACGTCGTTTCCATATTTATAATAATTCAATGTTTTTTTCCTCTTAATAAATCAATCAACATTGCAAACATCCGCGCGTTTTAAATTTATATATATAAATATGAATATATATATATATATATATATATATATATATATATATATATATATATCTAAACGAGATCGAATAGGAACCAAAAACAAGTAAACCAAACACTCCCTTACGGTTGTTAAACAACGAAAATAATAATTAACCTATTTATTTAACCATTAACCACCATTTAATCCGGTTTTTATATTTTACCAAAGCCTGCAATATTTTTATTAGGCGATTTTTATAAATCAAACACACCCTAAAGGTTGTTTCTGCTCACCCAAACACACTCTTACGTTTTTTTGCTCATCCAAACACACCCTTACGGTGTTTCTGCTGACCCAAACACACCCTATGTGTGAAACTGCCAAACCAAATGCACCCTGTGTTTTGTTGTTAGTTGCATTATGTGAAACCCAAACACACCGTATGGCCAGTTTATGAACAACCAACGCACCCTATGCGTTTCTAAGAAAACCAAACGAACCCTTTTGGGTCGTTTTTAGACCAAACGCACCCTTTGTGGGTCGTGACTGCAACCCAACGCACCCTACATGGTTGTACCCAGATCCAAACACACCCTTGGTGGTGGCTGCCACCCAAACGCATCCCTTAGGGGTGGTTGTACAACGAACCAACGCACCCTTATGGGTCATTGCAAACCAAACACACCCTGTTGGTGGTTAATAAAACCACACGCACCCTTGGCGGTGTTGCTATGGTGGTGGTGTGTGGTAGGTGTGGCGTAGTGATGATGTGGAGAGGGTGGTGATGAGGAGAAGATGGTGGTGAGGTGATGTGGTGCGTGGCGTAGTGGTGGTGTGGAGGAGAGGACGTGGAGATGAGGATGATGATGATGGCGTCAGTTGGGTGCCGATGGCTGTTGGTCGGAGTTCGGCCAGAGACGGCGCAAGAAAGTGGAGAGGGGAAGGTGTGTGCTAGGGTTTGCTTATCATGAAGAGAAACCCTAATGATTACATATATATATTATAAAGTTTTAAAAAAAAATGTGACATGTGTATAATAGATTAGGGGGTGATGGTTTAAGTATTACCACAGAGACTGAAAATGTAAATTTGTTAAAATAAGGTTGGGCTCATTTATGCTAGTTGACAGATGATTCAAGACACGGAAACTTACGCCATTGCGGTCAATGATTTTACTACAAAAATGAGTATTTACATGACTAAAGTTTTCATAAAAAAAAATTTAAAAAATTTTTTAAAATGTTTTTTTTATTTGGTTAGTAATGGGTAAGTTGTGTTGAAATTAAACTGTCTACTTGAATATTCGGTTGTAATTGAAAAGCTTTTGAATTAAAACAAAATTTATTTAATTATTTTTAATTAATAAAAAGTGATTAATTAAATTTAATTTAATTATTTTTGTGTCAGTTGTGTACGTGTTGTTCTCGTTTCCAAAACTTTGTGAGGTATTTTTGTCATTTTCTACTTGTTTTCGGGTCTCTGGCAAAACTAAAAAGTTATCCAGAATGTCATTTTACATCAAATTGCTTTAGAGTCCGAGTTGTGAAAACATGATTTAGCGGGTCGTTTTTGATAACTCAACTTAGGAATAACATATATCTTCTCGTTGTCAGTAAATAAGCTAAAATAATATGTTGCACATGAGAGCTATTTAATAATAAGATGATTTATTACTTAAATATGTTACGAAAAATTACCGGTTACGCAGTAATCATTTTTATATGACAATAAAAGATCAAAAGTCAAAAAGTCAACTCGGACTGAAAAAGTTAAAAGGTAAAATAGTCATTTAAAATTCCAAAAATTGTCGGTTGTTACATAAGTGATAAACAATCGTCTCCGTAACCAATTCCTCAAAAAATCCCAAAACTAGCCTTTTTCTATCAAAACCAATCCGAGATCCAAATATGTCCAAGAACCAAACTGTGTTGTGTAACTTGTTTATCGAAACAAAATTAATTGTATTATCTTTTAAGCCCAAGAAGTATTAACTGCGTTTAATGCTAACAGTAGTAACCTTGCTAGCAGTAGAAATAATACTAGCAGCATTAAGTCATATATACCTGGTAGCATTAATTAGTATTGTTCAAAACCCTAGCAGCATAAATCAATATTAAACTCATGCCCATAACATAGTCACTAGGGTTTATTCATCAAGCAAACAAATCACATAAACCCTAAACGCAATCATGAAAAGCCCAATATACATGACTTCCTTACTACCTCTTTCACACCTGTCGAATACATGTTGTACCTTTTTGTCCACAAATCCTTACCAATAGCAGTATTAAGTAAATGCCATTAGTAGTAAAGTATACGAGCAGTATTAACACACATCTGCTAATAACCTCGCAGCCATATCCAACTTAAATATCATCACTACCACGTTCAATAGCAGTATCTTGGACAAACACAATCATGAAGCAGTAGCATCAATACCACTTCTACCATACTTGCATTAAAACTGGCAGCAGCACTAAGAAGCTTTATTCTAATGATTTACTCACAAGTGAATACGCCCTGCAAATTGTTGTGATACATCACGATCCCAAAATGTTGATAATCAAAGAACCAATAATCATGATGATTCACTGACATGATCCAAACGTAGCTGTAACGACAACATAAACACAGGTTCAAGATGAAGATATAAATTACAAATCAATACTAGTAGATCCAATAACAACCTGCTGCTTCTTTTTTGATCTTTTAGGCGATTCCAAAAACAACAACCTTTTTGTTGATCGTTATCTAGTAGTACATCATCACTACAACTTTATGAACACACGATCAAACACCCTTGATATTTTATAGTGAATGAAAACAGATCGATATGTTGATCTTTGTTGCTTATAATATAACAACCCACAAATTTTCATCAATGTAAATATCCATCTATTAAGTTAGATGCAATGTACTATCTATTTATTATATATGAACCACTTTTTTCAGGGAAATTTTTCGATTTATTACATTACTTGCATTACCAATATCTCAATATGCAATGTAACTTGCATATCTAAAGTTAACGAGCTCACGCAACCTACCTATAGCAACCCTATCTTCTTATATGTCAAGCAAACATCATAACATGTAAAAGTCAATTTCATTAATATTCATTTTTTACAAAAGTACATTATCCATATAATTGTATCATTTGCAAAGTTATAATCAAAACGCGGCTTCTTTTAAAACGTTATTGTATACCTCTAAACCCAATTTCATGAAGATTAACATCTAAAGTGAATTGCACAAGGTACTAAAGCATATGTACAAGTAATATAACATCTCATTTGAAATATAAACTCCCTCCAAGTCAAACTAAAAGTCTTTAAAAGTACAATATACAAGTCATTAAGCATGATCTCTAAAATAGTCGTTTTACCTCTGTTTTCATTCTATTTTCTTAACCACCACTTTTGTACAAGCTACTACACTTAGTATACAACATGTAAACCCTAATTATTCTATTCATAAGCTCTCATACATATTTTTACACTCAAAACCCTAATTCAAAACCCAGAAACCCTAACCCAGACAAAATACTAAACCATGACCCGTTTCTTGATTTTTATCCATTGTAAACCCAAACCATTACTCAAATAAGTTGTATAACTTAATTTACAACATATCAATCATACTCTATCACTCATTTCATCATTTTACGTCAAAGGTATGCGAATTAAATCTAGAAAACCTACTAGTGACCTAATATGATACTTTTGACCTGTTGTTTACTCATTTTTACCCATTTTTAACCCAAACCACCTATCAAATATTGTTATTAACCCTTAATATCAAATCCTTACAAACATTTAATCCACTCATATATCATTAATGTACCTTGAAATCCAAGCTCAACCGCTAAACGAGCCCCAATGTACACGTGACCTCAATTCTTTGCAAATTGACCCATTTTGATAAGTTTTTTCTTGCAAAACCAAGCACCTCAATGACAAGCACCTCCATCCCTAAGCTGCTTACAAGCACCTCTCCTAAATATACTTCTAGTCCATTCTTGGTATTTAAATGAGCACACTCACTCTCTCTGTCTCTCCTTTATCTGCGACATCACAAGAACAAGCCAACACCCTTAAGCTAGTTTCTAGCCCTAGAAACTCATCACATAGATTCTACACATCACCCTCTAGCTCTCATACATGTTCACACCTGGTTTCAAAGTATCCCTTGGCCTCTAAGCTCATTTCAACTATAAATAGGGGCATAAACTCTTCATTCTAACTCATCCCCCACTTCCTCCTCTATAACCCTTAATAGCAGCAATAATTTGCTCAAAGAAGATCTAGTTGGTTCCTATTAGATAGTCTCAAGAACAGTAAGTGAAGCAAAAGAAATCAAGAAAAGAAGCTCGGGAGTCGTTATTCTAGGCGTACGAAGCTAAAAGTCCCAATTTCGACCCATTTCTAAGCTATAAGCTTAAAACCAGGTTCCATAAGCTTACATTCTGTTTTCATACCCTTATAATGTTTATATGATCATGCTTAAATCGTTATAGAAATCTTTGAACTCAAAAACATATGTGTTTTACCTTTTTGATCCAAACCGAGCTCATAAAACCCTAATTTCATGTTTTTACTTAATCTATAAGCTAAACTTGTAAACTAATGTTATAATCTATTCTAATAAGCTTATCTAACATTATAATAAGTACTTTATTAAGTTTTGAAAGAATTTGAGCATTAAAACTACGCGTTTTCATTTTAAAACCCTAATTTGATCGCGTTTTAATTTCTAGCTTAACGAATCGTTATTTTGAACTTTTGTTTATGTTAAATCTTCATATTTTAGCTTATATTAATAAGATATAACCTATAAATACTTTTAGATTTGAAAAATTCATTTATTATGGATTTTGGACTAAAAACGATACATTTTTCATGCAAAAGGGTATATATCGTAACTTTCTGAAACTTATAACTAAAAGGACTTAAAATATCATTTTATCAAAGTTATAACTATAAGGGTCTATTATGTCACTTCCAATGTGCAAGGGTTGTACTTTGGACATCTTTTTAAAACTAGAGCAACAAACTTGTAAAAGTTGCAAAACTCCAAGGGGTTTATTTTTTGCCATTTTTCATTCTCAATGGTCTTAAAATGTAACATTTTGAAAAAGAATAAAAAATGTATTCAAAACCTTACAAAACATAACTTTATAATTACGCCTTTGATGTTGCTTATCGTTTCTAGTATCAAGCGAAACCTTTAAAAAACCCCCAATTATATCATATCACAATATTAGGGAGCTTCATATTAAGAGGTTTCATCTTGGTATTACGTTGCTGTAGAGTTGTTGGGTTTACGATTTAAAGTGCCCTAGCCTCCGAAACGTTTACTGAATGACCTCTGACTTATGATGGCCCAAATGGTGATACAATACTCCATAACAATTCAATCAATGATGATATACTTTATAAAATTTTCAAACATAACAATCTAACTAAGACTTGACATATTACCCCAGGTTGCGTGTGACGAAGCCGTTACTTTCATTCCATATACCTTTGCTATCAATCAATATTTCACTATTTATACTGTTAAGGTGAGTTCATAGCCTCACATTTCAATATTTCAAATATTTTATAAACCCGCGAGGGGGATACATGCTATAACCTGAATGCAATTATTTCTGTATGCTATCTTGATTTATTATTGCCTAAGTAACTGCTTTTCCTTTAAGTCCCCAATATCATGAACCATTAATTACTCTACGGAGTGAGCGCGAATGTTGTGAATAGATTATTTGGGTTGGACTCCCCGTTGGTGTACCCAGTCATACCGGTAACCAATTGCACATCATTAGAATATAACTACGGGTGTTTTGGCAAAGGCACCCGTTGGGGCTATAAATAATCAAACATATCCAAGGCTTCGAATTATGAGTAAATGGCAATAATATTGTTTTACATATAACGGGTGTAAAAAAATGATCCCAATATCGCACTTGCATTCAAACTTTTTACTATAACCTATGAATTTCACTCAACCTATATGTTGACTTTTTAGCATGTTTTATCTTAGGTAACTAAGCAACTTATGGCACGAAGTGGCGAGGACATGAAGATGGAAAAACCGTTATCATTTAAACTTTGTATTATAGATTTTGGGACCTTTCGTTTGTAAAAACTCTGATGAAATAATGACATGGATAACTAAATTTTCAAAAATGAACTCTTTTTGATTCGTTTTTCTATGATTATGTGTTGTACCTTGAAGTGAATACCCCAGATTAGCTACCGTTGGCTATATGTGAAAATGGGGGTGTTACAGATTTGGTATTAAGGCCCTACGTTTTGAGAGAACAAGGTTGATAACCTTAACTATAACTACTTTCTTTTTCCATCAAGAAAGTTACTCCGTAGCCGCTATATCTTCTGGAATGGTATGTAATGATAATAACTAGTATATTACTTAAATAAATATCTTATCATATTATAGCTGGATTGTTTAAACAGAATGGATGTCTTCTACCACCATCCCTTTCTTAAAACTTCCATATTGGAGGATGCGTTTCCTCCAACTTCCCAAACTATTTTCCTCTGGCTTCTCCGGATTATATCACGACTTCACCGGGAAAAACATACTCTAGGTCTTCCAATTCATTTGGAATTGTCCCTTTAGCTTCACCAACTCTTTCATTATTTCATGATGATCCCTACATGAAAGCTTTATAAGCCTTTTATACTGAAAAATCACCTATCCCGCCTCCAACTATCATACCTCCATCTTCAATTCATCCTCATCTACTTCTGCCCTACCTCAAGACTTTGAGATAGGAGAAAGCTCTCGTAAGACAAGTCTGGAACGTCACGAGGAGCAAATTGAGGAAATCTTGAATCATCTAGATGAACTTTCTCTCGACCGTATTGAATACATAGAAGACAAAATCGAAGGACTCGGAAAAGGTCGGGTGATTATCCAACAAGACTTTGACAATCTAGAAGCAGAACTCCAACAAGCTCGTGCTCAAATTTCTAAACTTCAGAAGAAGCAGATGGGAAATAACCACAAAATTTCTCTGGCTCGCTTCAGAATTACTGATCTAGAACACATCATCAACGATATCCAGATTCGTCATCAAGAAGATAAGGAAAGTCTTCTGAATGCCATCAATGAACTCAAGATCAGCCAAGAAGGACCATCGGACTATTAGATTAGATCTTAGTTATCGCTTTTATTAGAACCTAGCCACGGGATGTGTGGTATAAATAAAAACACTTGTCAAATCTTGACTATGTATAGTACAAAGGCAAGTTGTTCTTAATATAATACAATGGCAATCCCGTTATATACCTTGTTATTTCATAATACCGACTTATCTCTCTTGCATCATCATCTCCGTCATCATCATTATGAATCATACCCTGACTTCTAAATAAATCATAGATACTTATTTGATATGAATTATCTATGATTTTGATATCACTATTATGACAATGTTTATTTTTGCACTTTAATCATTTTAATACTTGTTATATCATTCTTATTACGTGTTGTCTTATGTTGATAGAATGCCTCCCAAAAGAACGTCAACATCTGAAGCACAGGCCATGACTCAAGCTGCCATTAAGAAACTAGTTGCTGACAGTGTCACTGCGGCTCTGGATGCACAAGCTGCAACAATGGCAGGTACTAGTAATCCCAACAGGAACACCAGACCTACTGGAACTCCTGTAGCAAAAATGAAAAACTATAAAGAGTTCATAAGCTGTCAACCTTTCTACTTTAATGGTACGGAAGGAGCAGTTGGCCTCATCTGCTGGTTTGAACGGACTGAATCAGTATTCTCTCAAAGCAAATGTATTGAGGAAAACAAAGTAACATTTGCTACTGGTACCCTTACTGATGATGCATTGTCGTGGTGGAATGCATACGCCCAACCTATGGAAGTAGATCAAGCCAATCAAATCACCTGGACTGAATTGAAAAGGCTCTTAACAAACAAGTATTATCCTCGAACTGAAGTCAAAAAGATGGAAGATGAACTTTACAATCTGACTGTAAAGGGAAATGGTCTCAAACCTTACGTTAGAAGATTCCAAGAATTAACAGTTTTATGTCCAAACATGGTACCAAACACCGAGAAACTCCTGGAAGCCTTCATCGGAGGGTTACCTAGAAGTATCAAAGGAAATGTTACCGCCTCTAAACCTCAAACTTTAAAAGAAGCCATTAACATAGCCCAAAGGCTAATGGATCAGGTAACAAAGCACACTCCGGTGCAAGTATCAAGTGATCATAAACGAAAGTTTGACGCCAGAAGAACTTTCAACAACAACAACAATTACCGCAACAACAACAACTACCGTAACACCAACACCAACAACCACTACAATAATCACCAACCATAACAGAATCGAAGGCAAGAAGCTGTCAAAGCTTATGCTGCCACTCCTGCTGGGAACAATAGGTACGCTGGAAAC
The DNA here is from genome assembly GCA_026074375.1 of Tanacetum coccineum. Classification (NCBI taxonomy): domain Eukaryota; kingdom Viridiplantae; phylum Streptophyta; class Magnoliopsida; order Asterales; family Asteraceae; genus Tanacetum; species Tanacetum coccineum. The sequence goes on along the minus strand of BQNB010020692.1, from coordinate 26,060 downwards.
CTCCCATTATGTAGAAAATGCGATCTCCATCACACCGGACCTTGTACTGTTAAGTGTAATACTTGCAACAAGGTAGGCCATTTGACCAAAAACAGCCGAAACAAGAGGCCAACCACTGGAAGTAATCAACTACCAGTGACTGTTATTTGTCATGCCTGTGGAGAAAAAGGGCATTATACAAATCAGTGCCGAAAGACCAACATCAATGCCTAGGGAAGAGCCTACATGCTAAGGGATAGGAAAGCTCATCAAGACCCGAACGTAGTTACGGGTATGTTTCTCCTAAACCAGCATTTAGCTAGAGTATTATTTGATTCCGGAGCTGATAAAAGCTTCATATACATATCTCTTGCCTCTATGCTAAATATCCCGCCTATTACAATAAATACCTTTTACGATATTGAAATGGCTGACAGAAACCTAGTAACCACAAACACCGTTATCTAGGGTTGCACCCTAACTTTGTTAAATCAACCTTTCAAAATTGATCTCATGCCAATTAAACTCGGTAGTTTCGACGTTGTCATTGGTATGGATTGGTTATCCAAGTATCATGCTAGAATCATCTGTGACGAGAAAGTCGTCCACATCCCAATCGACGATGAAACTTTGATCATTCGAGGTGACCGAAGTAAGACCCGACTAAATCTCATATCCTGTATAAAAACCGAAAGGTATATATCCAGGGGATGTCAAGTTTTCATAGCCCAAGTAATGAAAAAGAAGCTAGATGAGAAACGACTAAAAGATATCCCAGTAATCAGAGAATTCCCAGAAGTTTTTCCTGAAGATCTACCTGGCCTTCCTCCTGTTTGCCAAGTAGAATTCCAAATCGATCTAATTCCTGGAGCAGCACCTGTAGCCCGCACACCTTATAGATTAGCTCCTTCATAAATGCAGGAACTATCTAATCAACTTTAAGAGTTGTCAGACCGAGGTTTTATACGACCAAGTACTTCACCCTGGGGAGCTCCTGTCTTATTTGTTAAAAAGAAAAACGGATCTTTCAGAATGTGTATCAATTACCAGGATTTAAATAAACTTACTGTAAAGAATCGTTACCCATTACCCAGAATCGATGACTTATTCGACCAGCTTCAAGGTTCGAGTGTCTACTCAAAAATCGACTTAAGATCAGGCTATCATCAACTGAGAGTGAGGGATAAAGATATTCCTAAGACTACTTTCAGAACAAGATACGGACACTATAAATTTCAAGTTATGTCATTTTGTTTAACTAACGCACCTGATGTATTCATGGATCTCATGAATTGTGTGTGTAAACCATACTTAGATAAATTTGTGATAGTGTTCATCGATGATATTCTCATCTACTCTCGTAACGAAGAAGAACACGCAAATCATCTTAGAATAATCCTAGAATTACTCAAGAAAGAGAAGTTGTATGCCAAGTTCTCCAAATGTGATTTTTGGATTTGTATCGTGCAATTTCTTGGACATCTAATTGATAGTCAAGGACTTCATGTTGACCCCGCCAAGCTTAACGTAGTTAAGAACTGGGCATCTCCTACTACACCCACGGAAGTTCATCAATACTTAGGAATTATCGGCTATTATAGGAGATTATTAAAGATTTTTCGAAGATAGCAAAATCTTTGACTGAATTAACCTAGAAAAACAAGAAGTATATCTAGGGCGAAGACCAAGAGATGGTTTTCCAATTGCTAAAGCAGAAGCTATGTGAAGCTCCAATCTTAGCATTACCAAAAGGAAATGACAATTTTGTTGTCTACTGTGATGCATCCCATCAAGGTTTAGGAGAAGTATTAATGCAAAAATAAAAAGTCATTGCATATGCGTCCCGACAACTCAAGCCTCACGAAGAAAACTACACCACTTATGATCTTGAATCAAGAGCTGTCGTGTTCGCTCTTAAAATCTAAAGACACTATCTATACGGTACAAAGTGTACAGTTTTCACTGATCACAAAAGCCTTCAACATATTCTTCATCAGAAAGAATTAAACATGAGGCAACGCCGTTGGTTAGAATTGCTTGCAGATTACGATTGTGAAATCCGCTATCATCCTGGAAAGGCAAATGTCGTAGCAGTTGCCTTAAGCCAAAAGGAACGAATCAAACCACTCCGAATCAGATCATTAATCATGACCGTTCATCCAAAACTACCATAACAAATTCTAGAAGCTCAAACTAAAGCACTTAAGGAAGAAAACATCAAGGCTGAGAATTTATGAGGAATGGACAAAGAGTTTGAAGTACATCCTGATGGAACTCGTTGTATCAAGAACCGAAGCTGGTTACCACTCTTTGGTAATCTGAGGGACTTGATCATGTATGAATCTCATAAATTAAAATATTCCATTCACCTAGGTTTTGACAAAATGTACCAAGATCTAAAGAAACTCTATTGGTGGCCTAACATGAAGGCAATCATCGCAGAATATGTTGGCAAATGTTTGACATGTTCTAGAGTTAAGGCAGAATGTCAGAAGCCATCCAGCTTACTGGTACAACCAAAAATTCCTATGTGGAAACGGGAAAGAATAACAATAGACTTCGTTACAAAACTTCCTAAAACATCAAACGGACATGACACAATTTGGGTCATTGTTGATCGCCTTACAAAATTCGCACATTTCATACCTACTCGAGAGACAGATAGTATGGAAACCCTTACTAGGTTATACATCAAAGAAATAGTCTCCCGGCATGGTGTGCCAATATACATCATCTCGGATCGTGACAGTCATTTCACATCCATATTCTGGCAATCACTACAAAGTGCCTTGGGTACTCAATTAGACATGAGTACAGCATATCATCCCGAAACCAATGGACAAAGTGAAAGAACCATCCAAACACTCGAAGACACGCTTCGAGCCTGTGTCATAGACTTTGGAAAAGGATGGGAAAGACACTTACCATTGGTGGAATTCTCTTACAATAACAGTTATCATGCCAGTATTAAGGCAGCACCGTTTGAATCACCCTATGGTCGAAAGTGTAGGTCACCAGTTTGCTGGGCCGAAGTTGGAGATGTTCAACTTATAGGACCAGAAATAATTTATGAAACCACTGAAAACATAGTGCAAATTCGACAACGCTTGCAAGCTGCAAGAGATCGTTAAAGAAGTTATGCCAATGTCAGGCGAAAGCCTTTAGAATTTCAAGTTAAAGATCGTGTTATGTTGAAAGTATCACCTCGTAAAAGTGTCATCCGATTCGGAAAATGAGGAAAGCTTAATCCCCGGTACATTAGACCATTCAAAATCCTTGAACGGATTGGTCCAGTGGCATATAAACTTGAGCTTCATGAAGAGCTTAGTAATGTCGACAATACCTTTCATGTTTCTAATCTAAAGAAATGCTTATCTGACAAATCCCTTGTCATTCCAATGAAAGAGCTTCGGCTCGATGACAAACTCAACTTTGTGGAAGAACCAGTAGAGATCATGGATCGAGAAGTTAAACAACTGAAATAAAGTCGTATTCCTATAGTCAAAGTAAGATGGAACTCTAAAAGAGGACCAGAATTTACATGGGAACGCGAAGATCAAATTCGTGCCAAGTATCCACATCTGTTTTTAAACATCACTCCGGCATCCAACTAAATCTCAGGACGAGATTTCTTTTAAGGGAGGGAGACTATAACAACCCGCAATTTTCATCAATGTAAATATCCATCTATTAAATTAGATGCACTATAATATCTATCTATTAAATTAGATGCAATGCAATATCCATCTATTATTAATATATCACCTTCTTACAGGGAAAATTTTTGCTTTATCTCAATATGCAACATAACTTGCATCTCTAAAGTAAACGAGCTCACGCAACCTCTATCAATGCCATCTATATCTATGTTTATATCATATAAACATCCTAATATGTCAAGTCTATATCCTAATATCATTTTTACTAAGTACATTATCCATTTAACGTACTTTTCAAAACGTTATTTCAAAACAAGCATTAAACGTTAACGTTTACATCAAAACCCTAATTATATGTAATGTATACATATAAAATGAAAGTATAAGCCTTTAAATCATGTGTACAAGTATCAATTCACCACATTTGAATATCTATACCCTCCTGAATCAAGTTACAACTTTCTAAAGCACAATGTACAAATCAACAATGCAAGAAAGTCAAACTAGGTCATTTAAGCTACTAAACCATGTTTAAACTTTACACCACTTTAACACAAGGTACAAGTACTTAATACATGACTCCTAAACCCTAATCTATCCATAATCTTAACCCTAATCCATGTTTTAAAACCCTAAATCATAAAACAAATCCCTAAACCCTAATTTCACTTTCAACTAAAAGCTAAACCCTAAACCTAAAACTAAGCCCTAAACCTTAATCCTAAGCCCTAATCTCAGTCCTAACACTAATCTTAAACCTTAATCTACTCTTAATCCTAACCCTAATCTACATTTTAAAACCCTAAACCCTAACCCGAAAGAAAAACCAACCCGGCACCATTTTCTTTACATTTTGCCTTATTTTACACCCAAGCTAGCAACCAAGCACCTCAAGCAAGCACCCTATCACCTCTATGACATCACCAAGCAAGCAACCAAGTAGCTTACAAGAACCTTGATCACCTCCTTGTCACCTCCTTTCTTTTTTTTAGTTGTGGCCTCTAAAACACCTTTCCAACACTTCATGGCTAGTTTCTAGCTTATAATACTTACCATACTAGCCATCCCTAGTCACCTCAGCTAGCTTAGACACTTATCAAGCCCTTAGAAGCCAAGAAAACTTAAGCACCAAGTGTTTTCACCCTATAACATACATACACATACATTTCATTCACACCTCAAACTCATCTCACACACGCAAATGGAGTTCTAGCCATTCCCTAGCAGCAATAAAAGATCAAGAGAAGTCCCTAAGCTCAGAATAGAAGCCAAAGCAAAGAAAAAAAAAATGAAGTCTTGATGCAATCTGTTTTGCATACGGAGACATAAAAACCTCTTTGCGACCATTTTAGTTCAAGTAAGCCTAAGATCTTTTCATAAACTTATAATCTGTCTTAGAATGTTCATTAATACTCTTAAGTTCATATATAAACTCTGTTATGTTTGAGCTTTGAATCCTCAAAACCCATGCTGTTTTTGGTTAAACCCTAAAATGACCGTTTTAATTTTGTAGCTAACGAATCCTTTTTCTGAACTTTTGTTACGTATGAACATCGTATTTTAGGCTTATTCTTATAATCTATAACCTGCAATATCATTTGGAATCTTAAAATAAGCTTGCCATGGCTTTTTGACTTGTTTTGCAATTATTTTCATGCATAGGGGTATATTATCGTAAAACTTTCTGAAAATTATATTAAAGGGGATGAAAATGTCTTTATCTTAAGTTATAACTTAAGACCTATTTTTCAAGTTTCAAATTTAATAGGTTTTAAATTATATATACTTTATATAATAAAGACGAAAGTTGTAACAGTTTATAAACCATGGTATATATTGCCAATTTTGCTAACATAAAAAATTATAAAATATATATTCTTATATAAATTATAAAAATATATATTAATATTAGAAACTCAAATTTATTCAAACCCGACACATTTTTTCGTTTTATTAATCATAATCAAGCATTATTTTGTATATATTTAACATAACTTATCATCAACTAACTTTGATGAAACTTAAATTTATCGTATCACATTACTAGGGAATTCATATGAAGGGTTTTCATTTGAGTTTTTGTTTTTAAGAGTTTGCTGGGTTTTTCGATTATTATTAAAGTGCCTGCTCCTTCAAACGATACTACATGGCCTCTGGATTATGATAACTCGAACAGGATACAATATTTCCATAATGTATTAAAATCAAAGTTATACGTTAAACTTTATGAAGTTTTTGAACCATAACCATCACATAAGACTTGAAATATTACCCAGGTAGCGTGCCAAAGCGTTATTTCACTGATATACTTTTACATCCAATCAGATTTCCCAATACTGTTAAGGTAGTTTCAAAGCCTCACTTTTAATCTATTATTTCATAAACCCGTGAGGGGAGCTACATTGCTATAAACATGAAATATAGAGTTTCTAAATGTATGATATCCTGATATATTATTGCATCTGTTTTCTATGTCCCTTTATGCCAAAAGACCCCCACCATCATGGACCATTAATCACTTGCGAGTGAACGTGAATATTGTGAATAAGCCTATTAGGATTTGATGGAATCCGTGTGTATTAGCCGGATTCGTAACCAAAGCACTATATTGAAATTGTCATCCAATTCATAAGTAATTGGGTCAAAGTTGCTACCTGTAACAAAACTTATGGTTCTATTCTTTATTCTTGTTTTTTCTAATAATGAATACTTAATCCTCATTTACAAGGTTGTTCACTTTTATCTCCAAGAGCATCCTGACCTTATCAATGATGTTCTCAATGTCCTTGCACTACGTGTTGACCATACACATGTTGTTGACATTATGCGCAAGGTTCGTGCTATACTGATCAACATTTATTTTGTTTATTTTTTTGGCTTGTGGCTACAATGTTTTTGAATTTATGTTTATAGGCTGGACACCTTCCTCTTGCTAAACCATACATGGTTGCTATTCAAATCTTTTCTTAGATTGCGTGAATCAATTGATTATCATGATAACTTTTACGAGATCGGCCTTGCACAGAAGGTTGGTTTAGCTGCATGTTTTAAACCTTTTTGTTTATGTTTCTTTCTTATGTGAACTTGATCTCTTCTTTTCTGGCAGATTGAGAAACACGAGCTTCTTGAAATGAGACGTGTTGCAGCATATATCTACAAGAAGGCAGGAAGATGGAAGCAATCCATTGCACTGTCCAAAAAAGACAAGGTGTACAAAGATGCCATGGAGACTGCCTCACAGTCTGGGGACCGTGTGCTTGCAGAAGAGCTGCTTGTTTATTTCATTGAGCAGGTACTACTACTTTACTAAATTTTTTTAACTTTTAGCAAACCTTATCATACATTTTACTCTCACGAATTGGTTTTAGACTCTTTAGAAGTTTTGAATGAAAAAATAATGTTTGTGTTTTGCTTTGCTTTGCTTGTGCAGGGAAAGAAATAATGCTTTGCTTCCTGTCTCTTTGTTTGTTATGATCTAATTCGCCCGGATGTTGCTCTTGAGCTTGCCTGGTTAAACAATATGATCGATTTTGCCTTCCCATATCTGCTCTAGGTATTCTAGTGCCATGTTTTACTTGTTACTTCAGCTAATGATGATTTTGTTATTAAATATGTATGTCCCATTTTGTTTTCTTGCAGTTTATCCGTGAATAATACACTGGCAAGGTTGATGAACTTATCAAGGACAAGATAGAAGCAGCGAAGGAAAATAAAGTGAAGGTGTCACTATGTGCAACATCTCTACTTCAAAAGCTTCAAGAAGATGGTATCTACATGCCTCCCTTGGGAAGCGTCATTTATATGATGTGTTGGTCGTGCACATTTCCTCATGTGTGCTTGTAGATGCTAAATACATTCTATACAAGGCTTGAAGAGTTTGGGCACAAAAAGATTCATGAATCCCGTGAAATACAATCTTGATCACCGAACTGCTATTTAGCTTGTCATCCCGAGAACATAGCATTTCACTAGGTTAAATGGAAATGATGTTGTTAACAGTAAGAAAGCTCAACTATGCTTTGATATAGCTTCTGAATTATTGGTTTGGTGTAAATTAACGTATTGTGATTGCTTGTAACATTATATTCAGTGATATGCTTCATAATATTCTGGCATTTTATTTAAGAACAATGAGAAAAAAATATAAGGTTCCAAAGTAACTGTCTAACATGCATTTTGCTGAACAGAACTAAGGCCTAAATGTAAAAAAGTTGTGGTAAATATTGATAGTTGATTTACGCTGGTTTGCTCCATTTTAGAATGCTTGGGTTTACATAGGTACCATGAACTGAAAAAATACATGGGTTTGCTATGTGCTTTCGACTTCGTAAAGTAAATAAAAACCTGACTCAGGTTATGGCTATGAGCCGGACCAAACTGAGAATAACACCGAACCGTACATGAAATTTAGTTGTTTTGTGCACGAGAATTTGACGAAATGTGCACCATTTTCATATGAAGTTGGTAAAATTTTGACTACAATATACAAGTTCTGATGAACATTTGAAAAAAAAAGTTTACTGCAAGACACATACCCAAATTCATCACTTCAACACAAAGAAAAATAGTTATCAAATATGATTTGACACAACTTCGATTTTAATATAATATTGATATTATGAACATCAAAACTCATTTCTATAATTCTGACAATAACAACAACAACAAACAACAACAAATGTACTAAAATTCATCATTGCAAGACAAAATTACAATAGATTTTCAATGTACAATAATATTGATGCACAAATGATTTTGTGCAGCAAAACTGACCAGCATACAGGTTCTTTTTCATAGGTTGACTCTTCTTATTTGTGTAGTTCCAAGAGTCATGATTTGCATCTCTTTCACTACAAATTTTCCATTGTCATCCTGTTTAGCACTATTAGCTATTAATTGCTCTTCACTAAGGACTATATCATTGAGTGTGATCGATCACCTTTATTGCTAAGTCCATTTGGATTTTGGTGTCCACCTTTATTGCTAAGTCCAATCTTGGATTATGAGTTATTTACTTGAGATACTCTTGAAACCCAACATAGATCATTCATGTTTGGAACATTTAAGGGAGAAAGTCAACACAAGGTTAACATTAATCCTTCATACAAAACTTAATAGATTTATATACTTTTAATGCTTAAACAACCAGCTTGTAAATGCAAATAATATCAATGGAACAAAACACACTGTCGCTTTTGATAATTTCATCTCGAACACTCCATCAAAAAACCTTTTTCTCCCAATAAATCCGCCTCATTTAAAAGTAGAACTGCATCTTCTTATTCCAACGACTCTACACATTTATAAATAACCTCCATTGGAAATTCATTAACACAACAAACACCTTTGATGTTTTAATTCCAACGAAATCTATCAGGAACATAAAAGTTTGTATACAACTATTTACTATCATCTGTTAAAGAACATTTCTATAATGTGCGTTGAACATTATGTATGGTGACAAACATCTATACTAGACAGGTGAACACTTCTAGGGATAAAAAAATTAAGCATTAATCAAATGAACACAAACATAAGAATAGAGACTTAATGTTTTGAAATACAATAATAAGTTAACACTAACTTGTGCATCAAATTACCGGACAATTTAAAATTTAATCATCAGAAACCCTAATGACACAAAGTTTATGTATCAAAATACACTAATAATCACATCATTTGTGCATCCAAATTAACTACTTATACAAGTTTTTTACACTACAAAATTAACACTAATTTATATTTGCACATACGAACATAATAGTCATTTGTTCATAAAGTTCTACTCAAGGTAGAAATTTATACCAAATACATTAATAACAAGATTTAAAAATCAAATAGGCTAATTTTGTGCATCAAATTTTAATAAATACAAATTTGCATCAAAATACAATAATAACATAATAACATAAAGGTATGTACGAAACACGCTAATAATTCTGCGTTGTGCATCAAATTTCACTACACATACAAATTTTGTATCACATAAAACTAATTTTTATAGTAGATACACTAATAACACAACTTTGTGCATCAAATTCCATTACAAGTACAGATTTGCATCAAATACACTAATAACATTGATTTACATTTCAAATTACAAAAAAAAGCTCAATTTGATGTAAAATATAGAAATTATGTAACATCCGAGAATTTTCGAAATTTTGAATGACGATTTCAATCTTTTACTTTTAGGGTCTGGCTTGACTTATAAGAACGACCATCTAAAGCACGTTTTCATTATTCGGACTCTAAAGCAATTTGAAGTAAAACGACATTCCTGACAACTTTTTAGTTTTGACCGAGACCCGAAAACAGTCAGAAGGTGACTGAAATGCCCTCGCAAGATTTTAGAATCAAGAACGAGTACCGACACAAAAATAATTAAATTACATTTAATTATCACGTTTTATTAAATAAGAATATTTAATAAATTATTTAACATTTTATTCAGTGACGTTTGTTGAAAACGCAAATATTCGAGTAAAAGGATCATTTTACGGACAAGTTTATCGGAAATATACAAAATAAATAATAAACGTTTTAAATAAATATTATAAAACGTTTACGAAAATTTGTCAAATGAATACTCATTTTTATCAGAAAAATGATTCCGAACGCAATGGCGCAAGTTTCGTATTTTGAAACATCCGTTAAGTCACTCAAACGAGTCCCGAACCGTTATTTAACGAAAGTTACACTTTTGGTCCCTGTAAAATTTTACACAACTTACCCTAAACTATTAAAACTTATCATATTTTTTTATAAGTTTTAATATATATATGAAAGTTTATATATTTTTTTTCATTTGTGATATAACAACACACACACACAAATAAAAACTCTCTCTCTCTCCCAATGTTTCCGGCAGCCACCGGCCACAACCCCACCGCCGGCCAGTCGCCATCTTCTCCGGCCAGCCGCCGCCGCCGTGCCGCTGCCGGATTACTTTTCTCTCACCCATTTTCCGGCCACCCTCAGCCGCCGCCAGCCACCACCTCCGGCCACCGGAAAAGTTTTTCGGTGGACTTTTCCGGCGAACTCCAAAGATACTCCTCATCAATGGATCTATCCGATCCCCCATGTCACTTTCCCCCACTCGCGACTCCACACCACCACTGCCACCGCCACCTCGCTGCCACCCCACGACAGCCCACACCCACCACCACACCACAACCATCATTATCATCATCATCTCCTCGTCGTCACCATCATCCACCATCACCCACCGCCACCCCAAGGGCGCGTGTGGTTTCTTAGCCGCACCCCTAGGGTGCGTGTGGTTTCATAGCAGCCAACATAGGGTACGTTTGGCTGTGTAAACACGAGTAGGATGCGTTTGTTTTGTGGAATCGGGTCGAAGTCAAGACCCACAAGGGTGCGTTAGGATTGATGGCAGCAGCTAGGCTGCGTTGGCTTTGTTTATAGAAACGAGGGTGCGAGTGGTTTGTTAACAATAGACGAGGGGTGTTTGTTTTTGGGTTATAACCGCCACAAAGGGTGGGTTTGTTTTGGCAGCCACGCGCCAAAAGGGTGCGGTTGGTTTTGTATATTGCACCAAGGGTGCATTCGATGTGGTTTTGCACCGACAAGGGGCTGCGTTCGGGTTGGGTTGTGACCACATAGGGCACGTTTGGTTTTGTTATAGAAACAAGGGTGCGTTTGGTTTCAGCCTAAAGGGTGCGTTTGTTTTGTTGTAAATAGTCAAATAGGGTGTCGGGTCAAACCACCAGATAGGGTGTGTTGGGTTTATTAACAGCCGGGGTGTTTGTTTTGACGGTGGCAGCCACCACACGGGGTTGCTGTGGGTGGCAGCCACCGCCCTAAGGGGTGTTTGTTGGCTGGGTTTTCACCAAAAAGAGGTGTGTATGGTTTATAGCAAAAGGGGGTGTTTGGTTTCGGGGTTGACAGCCGTTAGAGGGCCGTTTGGTTGGGTGGCAGCCACCACACAGCCACCATACGGGGTCCGTTTGGTTTGTAGCAAATTAGGGTCCGTTTGGTATAGTGGCAGCCAAACGGGGGTGTTTGGTTTGGGTTTGGCACGAGTAGGGTGCGTTTGGTTTTGGTTATAAACGAGTAGGGCCGCGTTTGGTTGTGGGTTTACATGCTAAGGGAATGTTGGCTGCGTAGAATAACAAAGAGGGTGCTGTATGGTTTAGTTTATATAAGGGGGTGTTTGGGACAGCGGCACAAAATTGGGTTGTCGTTTTGTATAAGTGGAAGCAATAGGGGCCGTTTGGCTTTAGCAGTGTCGCACTAAGACGCGTGTTTGGGTGAGCATATTTACGAAAGGAGTGTGTTTAGGTCAAAATGAATTACACAATTAATATATCTTAAAATTTTTATGAATATAAAATTTAACGAGATTTATAAATTATAAATCGGAACAAAAGGGTGGTTAATGGTTACTACCTCCGTCCCAAAATTATTGTCAGAAGGTGACTGAAATGCCATCTAAAGCACGTTTTCATTATTCGGACTCTAAAGCAATTTGATGTGAAATGATATTCCTGACAACTTTTTAGTTTTGATTGAGACCTGGAAACAGTCAGAAGGTGACTGAAATGCCCTCGCAAGATTTTAGAATCAAGACACCGAGTACCGGCACAAAATAATTAATATAATTTTATTTATCACTTTTATTTAAATAAGAATATTTAATAAATTATTTAACATTTTATTCAGTGACGTTTGTTGAAGACGCAAATATTCGAGTAAAAGGATCATTTTACGGACAAGTTTATCGGAAATATACAAATTAAATAATAAACGTTTTAAATAAATTTTATAAAACGTTTACGAAAATTTGTCGAGTGAATACTCATTTTTATCGGAAAAATGATTTGGAAAACAATGGCGCGAGTTTCGCGACCCGAATCGACCGTTAACTAGCTCAAACGAGTCCCGAACCGGAAGTTATAAAAACTACATTAGATATTTACACAAGTAACCCTCAACTATTATTAACTTGTCACTTATTTTTAAAGTTTTATTATAAATAAAACTTTTATATTTTTTTTTCACTTCATTTCCATCTTTATACACACACACACTCTCATATACTCCCTCTCTTCCCCAATTATCCGGCCACCACCCACCGCCAGCCACCACCGCCGTCGGCCACCACCGGAAAACTTTTCCGGCGAGTTTTCCGGCCAACTCCAAAAATGGTCCTCATAACACGATCTACTCGATCCCCTATAACACGCGCCTCCACTCGCGTTTCTCCACCACCACCACTCACCCACCGAAACCACCACTGTCATCACCAACATCATCTCATCATAATCATCATCCCGTCACCTCATCACCACGATATATATATATATAACTTATACCTTTTTCATTTCATTTCCATCTCAATTTATACACACACACATCTATATCACTCTCTCCCTCCCCATGAATTCCGGCAGCCCTCCCCCGCCGCCGGATTCCGGCCACCGCCACCACGCCGCCGCCGGAAAAGTTTTCCGGCGGGCTTTTCCGGCCAACACCAAAAAGGGTCCCCGTCACCGGATCTACCCGATCCCCATACCCACTCGCCGCCACGCGCCTCACCCCCTCCGGCAGCCACAGCAGCCGCCACCCCATCATCATACACCACCGCCACTCCATCACCTCCATCATCATCATCACCATGACAGCCTTCCCCCCTGCTGCTACTCCACGACGCCACCAACCACCTCGACCTTTATCACCAAACGAGACTACCACCAACAACTCTGGCCTCCCTCGTCATCCCCACCATCGTCACAGCCACCCACACGGGGTGCGTGTGATTTCTGTGACGCACCAAGGAGGGTGAGTTTGGCTTGATAAAAAGAAACACCACATGAGTGTTTGTTTGTTTCGGTGGTTTAACCGACCACCATTAAGGATGTGTTTGGTTTGTGTTTTCACCACACCAGGGTGCGTTCGGTGGTATAGCAGCAGGAGTGTGCGTTTGGTTTGTGTTTTCACCACACCAGGGTGCGTTCGGTGGTATAGCAGCAGGAGTGTGCGTTTGATTCCGGGACAGCCCGCACCAAAAGGGTGCGTCCGGTTTATTGTTGTCAGCCGCTAGGAGGGTATGTTTGGCTGGGACAGCCATTAGGGTGCGTTTGATTATTAAAAACTAGACTAGGGTGCGTTTGGTTGCGGGTTGACAGCCAAGGGTGCGTTGGGTTTGACATAGAAGCAGCTTAGGGTATGTTTGGTGTAGGAACCGATTTGGGGCGTTTTGGTTAGCTGTAAACCGCCATAGGGTGTGTTTGGTTTGGCAGTCTCAAAAATAAGGGTGCGTTCGGGTTAGGTTGTGACCACATAGGGTGCGTTTGTTTGTACAGAATTCCATAAGGGGCGTTTGGGTGAGCATATTTACCGAAAGGGTGTGTTTGGGTTAAAATGAATTAACAATAAATATATCTTAGAATTTTATGAATATAAAATTTTAACGAGATTTATAAATTATAAATCGGAACAAAAGGGTGGTTAATGGTTATATAAATACAATATTTATTATTTTGTGAGTTTCGATATAATAACGTGAATATATATGTCATATCTGAAAAACGCGGGAGTTGGAAAAATGGAAACGTGAATACTTGCAACATATATATTATAACTAGAAAGCGCGGGCATTTGAAATATTGAAAAACGAATGATTTCAATATATATTGATTAAAGGAAAACGTCGAGTTTTGCGAATAAGGAAAACATTATATAACCGAAAATGTCATAACGAAATATATATATATTTCAATATTTAGTAACGTTTTACTAAAACTCATATGGTGTTATAAACGGATAAAAAGGGACCAAGATTATATTTTAAAGATACATTAATTTGTATTATACGATAATCCGACCATCGAACAAAAACTATACTTTTACAATGAGATGATTATTTTAGACGCGATTCGTCGAGGAAACGAAATATAAGTTATAAAATATTATTTTATATTTTATAATTATCAGCTAGAAGGTAACCTAATAATTGTTGTAAAAGGCTTTACAAACACTGTTTAACTTAATTGGTAATCTTAAAACGTACGATTACGTTTATACAGGAACTTTTTATTTATTTAATTAAGTGGTGATTTCAGAAAACGAGTCAAACTAATTGGTTTAATTATTTTACTCACACTTATTATATAATACTTGCAAAGCATTATATACGTCACATTAATCTTCGGATTGTTTGTAATTGTTATATAACTCACGGTACGAGTTATATAAGGGTTTATTTTTATATGTAATATATAAGGAATATATTACACACGTTGCGTTACTTTTCGATTTATTTTATTTAACCAACCACCAAAGTATTACAACTTTAAATATAAATCTTTTATCAACGTGACGCGTTGATGTAACCATTCATCGGGAAACCCAAACACATTATCCTAGGCTAGTGAGACTTAGCCGTTAAGTTAAGCTGCATCTTCTTGATCGAGCCGTTTCGTCTTCCGTTCGTATTGTGCATATTAGATGCCTACCTATCAATCGTTCTTCAACATCAAGGTGAGTTCATAACCTCGCTTTTCAATCTTTTGAATGTTTATAAGCCCGCGAGGGGGAAATACATGCTTGTCTACAAACTTTGACTTATTGGTTATCTTATAACAATGTGATTGTTTTTAAAGGATATTATAAGTTTCATAGCCTCACTTTTACTCGTTTTGGATAAATGTTTTATATATTTTTGGGGTGAAAACATGCATCGTTTTATAAATGGACACAAGTGGATCAATTTTATATTATGATTACGTGTTGCCTAAGTAGCGATAACCCAATTAGAGACCCCTTAATCATAACTGTCAATTGCATAGATGTAGTTGTGAATTTACATTATGTGAGCGCGAATGTTATGAATAGATCTATTTCGGAAATGACCCCCCGTTCGGGTGATTAGCTATCACCGGGAACGAACGTTATAGCATGTCGAATTTGGGGATGTTTCGGGTTAGACATCTAATCGGGGCAGAAATTGCAATATATATTATTGCAAGAAAGATTGTCGAGCTTCAGTGTCATGAGCTTAGGAAGTAATCAGGGTTTCGTGATGTTTTGCATTTGTTGTTTTCATCAAACGGGAAGTTTATATGTTTGTATATGTTGCGGTTTGCTTTATCACGGGAAAATCTGTGGCCTTGTATAACGATATGTGCGACTATTTGAGATAATAAATGTTCAGGCATGTTTTTGCCAACTGTTGAATGTTAAAATCCATACATATAATATTTGAAAGACCTTTAGAATTAAATGGTCATATATACTGTTGGAAACCTTTGGTTTATTATTCATTATCGTAAACTCCTAATGAACTCACCAACTTTATGTGACGTTTTAAGCCTGTTTCTCAGGTAAATTAGATGCTTAGGGATTATCTGATGAGCATTGGAGTCTAAATTGACAAGAATCCATAATTGGATTTACATAAATGATCAAACTCGTTGTGCTCCATTCAGCTTTCATTGTGATGCAAATATGGACAACAAATTATTTTGATTTCAAAAATCACGAGATTGTTTACCAACGACACATTTAGAGGTCGTTCTTCTTGTATCTACGCTGTTCTAATAAGTACACCCCAATGGAATTCTGCTGGCGTTGTGATTTTTTTGTTGGGGTGTTACAACATCGATACCATGCTCACCCCAGAAAAGGTCAAGTTGAGTGGGGTAGATAAACAAAAAACAGGTTTTCACTGTTAGCAAAAGTTGTTGCAGTGCCCAATCCAGGCCTAGGACCTGAAGGAAGCAAGCTTTTATCGCATACTGCGATGCCTTCAAAGAAGGGTTTTGGCCTGTGTAATGCTAAGAGAAAAGGTTATTGCTTTATTCATCACGCCAACTGAAGATTCATGAGAAAAACTATACGATTCATGATTTGGAACTTGGAGCAGTAGTGTTCGCTCTCAAGATTTAGAGGCACTACCTGTATGGAACCAAGTGCATGGTGTTCACTGATCATAAGAGTCTACAACACATTCTTAATCAGAAAAGAGTATGAAACATAGAGGCAAACGACGTTGGTATGGAGTTGCTCATTGATTATGATTGTGAGATTTCGTTCTCACCCGAGAAAAGGCAAACGTTGTTGCTGATGCTATTAAGCAGAAGAGAAGAATCAACCATTAAGAGTTTGACCTTAGTCATGGACAATTGGCTTGGATCTTCCCAACAAATCTATGAATCTCAGACTGCAGCACAAAACCAGAGAACATCAGAACGAAGAGTTTGAAGGCAATGTTTTGGCTTGAAAATGCTAAGGAACCACAGAAAGTTAAAAGGGAAAAGTTATGAACCTGCGTGCGATGGAACCTCTATGCCTTCAAATGGGCAGGAGTTGGGTACCAAATGTTATGGCGACACTTTAGGAACTGTGATTAGGCATGATCCCACAAGTCAAAAATACTCTATATCATGCCGGGAACCGACAAGATGTACCACGATAATGAAGAATCTATACTTGGTGGCCCAATAATGAAAGCCGACATTGCCACCTATTGATAGCAAGTGTTTGACTTGTGCTAAGGTCAAGGCCGAACATCAAATACCATCAGGATTGTTGGTACAACCCAAGATACCTGAATGGAAGTTGGACAACATCACTATGGATTTTGTCACGAAGCTTCCTAAGTCGTCGCAAGGCTACGACACTATTTGGGTAATCGTTGACCGACTCACTAAGTCTGCAATCTTCGTACCGATGAGAGAGAGACCGATCATTTGGAAAAACTTGCAAGAATGTACCTAAAGGAGGTTGTCACGAGACATGGAATACCTATCTCACTCATTTGTGATCGTGACCCGAGGTTCGCATCAAATTTCTGGAAGTCACTTCAGAATGCTTTGGGTACTAACTTGGATATGAGTACTGCGTACCATCCACAAACCGACGGGCAAAACGAGAGGACTATTCAAACTCTCGAGGATATTCTACGTGCTTGTGATCGACTTTGGAAAGGATTGGGTTAACCATTGCCAATAGTCGAGTTCTCTTATAACCAATGCTAACACCTAGCATCAAGGCCGTACCATTGAAGCACATATTATGGTCGAAAAGTGTGTTCACAAAAGCTGTTTGTTGGACCAAAGTTAGAGAAGCTCAAATCCTCGGTCCTGAACTAATTCAAGAGACGACTAAGAGAATCGTCCAAATCAAGCAAAGGATGCAAGCTGCTCGTGATCGCCAGAAAAGTTACTCCGATATGAAGCGTAAACCGATGGAATTCCAAGTCGGGGATAAAGTTATGCTTAAAGTTTCGCCTTGGAAAGAGGTCGTACATTTTGGCAAACGGGGGAAGTTAAACCCCAGGTATGTTAGACCTTTCAAGGTGTTAGGAAAGGTTGGAGAGGTTGCTTACAAAGCTCGAGCTTCCTGAAGAGCTGAGTAGAGTTCATAATGCATTCCATGTGTCCAACCTGAAAAAGTGTCATGCCGACGAACCATTAGCCGTTCCGTTGGATGGACTTCATCTTGATGACAAGCTTCATTTTGTTGAGGAACCATTAGAAATAGTGGGCCGTGAAGTTAAACGGTTGAAGCGAAG
>BQNB010020691.1:45018-65175 GCA_026074375.1 Tanacetum coccineum | reverse complement strand
CTTGCCCTTTAGAAATTCATGTGTCTTACTTGAACAAATGTGTTTTTTCAAATTAAGAAGACCATAGTTTATATTGTGTGGCTTGCTCAAAATGAATTAAGAGAATTCGTATCTTGCACCTATAGACACATAGATTTAGGATGCACTTAAAGCAACGGCTGAGTCTGAAATACAGTTGGTGCAAGCAACAATTGAAAAGTGTGCAGCTATGACGGGAGCATTTAGTTTGAAGTTGGAAGTGTGCTCAAGGGTACCCAGAACAGGCATGGATAAAGGTAAAGCCATGTTTCTATATTTTGTAACTTGATACTCTTAATATCCAATGCATTCCATTTTGATCTTATATATTAACAACTTCTTTGTAATTTTTCAGACACAGTTTTGTAAATAAAGGTTCCCGCATTTTTGTAAATATGTACATGAGAAGACTCTAATAGATTCTATTTTGATCTTATATATTAACTTTTTATATATTAACAACTCTCATTATCCGATGCATTCCATTTTTATCAAAATGGCTTTACCTTCTTATCTTATTCAATGGCCATCACATGAATCTTATTTTTCTAAGTAATTCAATTGGAGAACTTAGGAAGACGGTTGAAGATGGAAGTTTTGTAAGTAATTCAATTACAATTTACAATACTTAAATACTGTCTTTTATCATTTGAAGTATACCCGTATGTTGCATATGTAGGATCCAAGGAAAGGAGAGTACTTCGGACTTTGACAATATGATATTCCAATTCTCGACAATGAAAATCTTTTATCTAATCTGCTGGAATCTGGTAAGAGGCGTGTTTCCGATTTTGTGGTATATCGCAATTTTAAGTCATTTACTTATGAATGAGTTAATATGGATTGTTTCTATTTGTTTTTTTTTCTTTTAACTTAAACAGGAATTAGTTAACTTGTCGATCATGTTCCTAAAATCTGTTTAGAAGCACAAAACATTAAAAATGTTTCTTATTAAAGATTCAGATTGCTATTGCAGTGATAATATTGCGTTAAAATTAGAACATCAGTTGGTCGTAAATTGGCTTGAAACATTGTCAAAGGTCACATAAGAGAAACATGCACAGTTATAAATCCTAAGTCAAGACACTCCTAAAAAGTTTATTTGTCCATAAACAAAGAAATAACTATACTTTTGGATAACTACTACAAGTCATTGATGAATGGGGTGTTTGGATTTGAGGTTTGAAACTCAGCGTTATAAAACCCAATCATCATAAATCCCAATATTCTTTTATAAAGTTTGAAACTCAGCGTTATAAAAACCAATCAACATTAAAATAGTCATCAGATACTAACTTTTCATTAGGCAATGCCAGACATGTTGGGATTCTTAATTTATAATTTGGGTGGTAATAAGTAGTCATTGTTGTAGGAGTTATTTCATTTTACACTAATTTTTTAGAGTCACTTTATGAGCAAATAGGAGAGGCTGCTTCTATAACAGGGTATAATTGCCGTGCTAATTTTCATATAATTTTGTTACTTAAAGTTCAATGTAATTTGTCAACTGTAACTTCGTCTTTGGTTTTTAAAATTTTTTAGGACAATGTTTGTAATTTGACTACTTATCTTATTTTGATTTTGTGTTTACTGACGGGAATTGGTTACAAGCTCTAATTACAAGCTTTATTCATTATATGTTTTTACTATTAGTCTATAATTTTATGTGATCTTTGTTGGTATTATAATAGGATTGGGAGCATAGAAAGCTGTTTACGATACATGAACAAATTAATCGTAAGGTTATTTTCCTTATTTTTAAACTTGCCAGATAGTTATTGGATGTGCTTTGTGCTTTTAAGCTGTACTTATTAATCTAATAATTGAATATTTTAGTCTTTACAAGTTTGCATGTTCCATCATACATACCGAGTCACAATAGCAATTCCCATTTCATGTAATATTTACTTTTAGTCGTTAGTGACATAAGCATGCAATAAAGGTTTTGTTATCTTTATGAGTCGCGAAAACTTGGCTTTTAGCCTTAGTACTAGCAGTTGGTTGTGAGAGTTAGTTGTATGAAAGTCATCTAATACTCTTTTCTATGGAAGACTTATGCAAATGGTGAGTTGAATTAACGTAACCCTCATATTTTAGCCCGCATCCTTGGCAAGAATTTTTGTTCTATCGGATATTAGAAAATATGATTAGAAGTTTGAGCATTTACGTAACTAATTCTCATCTTTTATCATGCTTTATTTATAGTTAGCTTTCTTTTTAGTTTGGTTCAATCATACTAATAAATTCTACTTTAGATACATGATTGAACTTATATCAGTTTGGCATGCAACTAAAACACCAAGATATGCGTGTAATGGTTATGCATCTTTATTATGTTTGACTTAAGACGTCGTGCCGTTGGTTTCAGGTTGAAGATTACAAGGAAGTCGACTCAAGGGTCATCAAACCCCTCTCGAAATAGTCTTCATTAAACAACTTGATAAGAGAAAACAACTACTTTGAAGTACGGATCTTTTTTGCGAGCTCGATTATAGTAGAAACTCAATTTTAGTTGCTCAAGTTTGTGTCAAGTTGTTAAATACAATGTCTAAGTAAAGTTGTGTTTAAAAATATTTGTTACTATTCTTGCATGCGAGTCGAAATGGGTCATATTAGTGTAAATACAGTTATATCTAATTCTTTAAAGGTACAATATAGTGTATAGTTGATTTACATTAGCATATTTATAAGCAATATTGTATAGTAGTTGAATTCTTATTATAATGGTTTGGAGATTCTATGTTGTGATAAAGATGGTAAATATATTAATTCGACGACCAACGTTGTGCATAAAGAAGGCTTAATTATGCAGAAAAATATACCCTCATATCGGATTACAATTCATTTCTTTTTGTTCTTTATTCACTCTATAAATATTTTACCTTGGATACTCATAAGGCAAGCCCGCCCATCGAGCGGGCTTTGCAACTAGTGTTTTATATAAGAGGATGCTAGTTCTTAACATTCTTCTTCCATAATTGTAAGCTTTATATTTGTTATTAATAGGGATAATTGCTTGAAAATGTATTATACTTGCCACTTTTTGTTATTGTGTGTATTGAATTTTTTTTGTACTGAACTTTCAAATTTCGACCATTGTATGTATTTTGTCACTATTCTTGGCATGTAAAATGACTATTCCACCCTTCTAATTTTGAAAAAAGTAAGAGTAAATTAGTCACAAATACACACAAAGGTCGAAATTTGATTGAAAAGAAAAAAACCTTACTTTTCTCTCTCACTATGGGCGATTTCAGCAGCCCCCATCTCTCAATATTTTTTTGATCTTTGCCTTAAATCCGATTTCATATCCCTTCAAACGTTTTAGCCTTTGTATCTTTGATCATTGTTGCCATTCTTTTAGGGTTTGAATTTGTTTTTAAGGTTTAGATCTTTATCTTTAGGGGCTGCTGAATCGCATTTTGTTAGGGTTTTTTGTTCTTGTTGATTCCCTATTAACCTTAAAAACCATATGATCTTCTGTTTGATCCCTTCTTGTTTATTTTACTTTATCGATCCTGCTAGGGTTTGTTTAAGTTTTTGAACATCTAGGGTTATCAGTATTTTTCCTGTTTTTTAGGGTTTCATGCGTTATTTTCTTACCGATTCCTTTTTCAATCAGGCTCTTTTTCTTTGTTGGTTTTGATTTCCATATATTAACCTTGTTAAGTTTGTTTGTTGTAATGATTTAACTGTTTTTTATATGTATGTCGTTTTCTTTAAATATCTAGGGTTTTGATTGTTAGGGGTTTGTTACCATCTGATTAGGGTTTAGGTTGTTTGGATTCTGATATCACCGTGTACGTTTGCTGAGTTGTGTTTGTGGATTACTCCTTGGAAGAAAGGTTTGCGTTTTCTGGCTGCTAGAGTTGAAACCCTAATTTTTTAGGATTTTGTTTCTATCTGTTTTGGGTTGTCTGGTTTCTGTGGATTATTGTTTGTGGGGTGTGTCCCTTTGTTTATGGATTGGATTTTGGGAATGAAACTATCAATCTTTTCATATTATTGGGTTAGGGTGAGGTCATAATGGAAAGAATGGACGTGGAGAACTGCTCGAAATAATGAATCCTACTACACATGGATGCTACTTTTCAATATTCTAACAGGCTTCTCCTAAAATGTGTGCAATAGTTATGAAATCAACTAATGAATGATTTCAAATCATAAAAACTTACATAACTAATGCTTTTACTGTATCTCAGTGTCTCTTTAATATCCTGAAAGCAT
The DNA here is from genome assembly GCA_026074375.1 of Tanacetum coccineum. Lineage (NCBI taxonomy): Eukaryota > Viridiplantae > Streptophyta > Magnoliopsida > Asterales > Asteraceae > Tanacetum > Tanacetum coccineum. Next base: position 60,930 of record BQNB010020691.1, on the reverse strand, counting down.
CATGGATCAAAGCAAATTGGTTAAAGCCTATCTATTTGTGATCTTATGACCTATTCGTTTATCTGATTTTGTTTCATTGATAAGCAAGCAATCCTTATTTTTACTTATTTATCTGATTTTGTTTCATTGATCAACCGGGATTACACAACGTGATAAAAATATTTGACCATTTTTTGATCTTTGATCTTTGAACTAACTGTAATAGCAAAATCCAATTTTTATGATTTGAAATCGTTCATTAGTTGTTTGTGGGGTGTGTCCTTTCGGTTCGGTTTTCGGTTCTGATATAAGGTTTTGATTGTTTTTTAGCATCTGATTAGGGTTTGGGTTGTTTGGATTCTGATATCACCGTGTACATCTGCTGAGTTGTGTTTGTGGATTAATCCTTGGAAGAAAGGTTTGCGTTTTCTGGCTGCTAGAGTTGAAACCCTAATTTTTTAGGGTTTTGTTTCTATCCGTTTTGGGTTGTCTGGTTTCTGTGGATTATTGTTTGTGAGGTGTGTCCCTTTGTTTATGGATTGGATCTTGGGAATGAAACTATCAATCTTTTCATATTATTGTGTTAGGGTGAGGTCATAATGGAAAGAATGGACGTGGGGAACTGCCTGGAATAATGAATCCTACTACACATGGATGCTACTTTTCAATATTCCAACAGGCTTCTCCTAAAATGTGTGCAAGAGTTATGAAAGTTAGATGTGAAGGTTATTTGGAAGATGCTGCTGAAATAAACTGCATTCTCAATGTTTAAGAGTTAACAATATTTTGTGTTAGCTATTAATGTGTCATTTTCAGGAGCTGATGTAGCCATCTCGGTGGCTTAGAGTTAGAAAGTTGATATTGCTTCTTTCTTTGGTTATGATGAGAATGGTATGTCATTCTTATTTCAATTTTGGTTTTTGCACTGTGGTGCGTTCTTGGTTGTGCCCATGTAACGGGCTGGGTTGTAGGACTTCACCTACACCTTTTGTACTTAAACGCCTTTTTGGTGTAATACCGGGGAAACCCTTTACAAAAAATAAAAATGTCGAAATTTGAAAGTTCAATACACACAATAAAAAAGAGAGTTCAATACACACAATAACAAAAAAGTGTCGAAATTTGAGGGGTACTTCACGTGTGTATTTATCACTCAAACATTTTGACCAACCAATCAAAATAAGTCTTTCAAACATATAAATGTAATAGTCAATTAATCTAAGGCACTTTAACATTAAAATATTTAAATACCAATTTTGACGTGTAACAAATCTACCACCCTTATTAAGGTATTCGTACACGAAATCTATTTGCTTAACCTTTGCGACCATGCGCAAAACTCGTCTGAATCTTTAAACATCATTCAAGCTTATTATGCTAAAAACTTATCCTTATAATTGCTAAAGTTTACTTGGTTTTGCAACTTTAACCATATCATTTCATAGTCACTTGCCTTAAACCGCACTATTTCACACCTAGTTTCTATCAAATTCGACTTTTCTTATAATGACCCTGTGTCATTCATATCATATTTTATCATAGCCCCGATTTATCATTTTACCAAATTTTTACTACCACTTCACGCTTCCTCTCGTTCTTTTCTAAAATTTTCAACAAAGACGACGTGTCACTTAAAATTTGTGCTACTTTGACTAATTTAAGTCAAAATTTGACTGTCATTTTATGCTCTAGTATCACTTAATGGCAAAGAGTGGCGTCCTACTCAGTGTCATATCATATTTTCTAAAATTTTAATAACACAATGACTGCTAATGAAGTTGAAACATTGTTGTTTTATAGTTTATGTCAAAACTCATTTTTGCTTTCCACTTTTGATCAATGTTTTGAAAACCGGGTTTTGAATCGACCCGATCGAGTCACCGGGTTACCGGTTCAACCGGTTGGACCGCCGGGTCAACCCGGTTTTCCAAAAAATATATATATATATATATATATATTTTCAATAATTAGAAAGAAAGTATGTATATAAATCATGAAATATTCCATATATTAAGCCTAAAGGCTATTTATTAACAAATATAACATGTAAAATTAAAATTACGTCGCAAATATATACAATTAACATGTTTTATTTATAAAAAAATACGAAAAAACCGAAACCCGGCCGGGTCTCATGACCCGGGTTGACCCGGGTCACTCCAAACCCGGCCAAACCCGGCGGGTCAAACAGGGTTTTGAAAATATGAAACCCGGTTTAATTTGACCCGTTTTTTCGGCCGGAACCGGTTCAACCGGTTGACCCGGCCGGGTCAAACCGGGTTTCAAAACACTGCTTTTGATATTTCGATGAAAAATTAAACGTCAAACTAGTTGCAAATAAGTCATTGGTACATAGCTGTCTCAATTTGAGGTTTATGATACAAATAAAAAAATTTAAATGATCTAATCTTCTCATAAGATCATATCCTAATCCCAAAACAGAAAACATCAAGACAAATTAAGAAGAAACAAAAGTCTTTCGTTTATTCTAAGTCTTGTAATAGAATGATTTATTCATTGGTTCATTTCATTACGTCTCTAAGCTCTAATTTCATTACATTACGACGTGGAATCATATTTTGTCATATTGCTTTTATTTCTAATGTTCATTGCATCGCACCAAACATACGTAAATGCTTTATTCAAATTTCAACATAACAACCAAAATAGGTCAATAAGTCAATTACTATGTTCATTATAATATTCTAGTGCTCTTGTGTCCTTTGGATATCAACAGTCCAAAGCTGATTACTCCTTGTTTACTAAGAAAAACGCAGAAGGATTTACCGTTGTCTTGGTTTATGTTGATGACTTAATGATAACTGGTAATGATGCAGAACAAATTGCTAATCTTAAAAGACAGTTGAGCTCTCAATTTCACATGAAAGATCTTGGTGCTTTGCATTATTTTCTGGGTTTGGAAGTTACAAATGGTGATTCTGGTTTGTTTGTTTCTCAAAAAAAGTATTACACTAGTGAGTTTTATATGTTTATGTGACGTAGAAATTAAGCACACGTTTGATTGTTGTTATTACAAGTAGAAATTAGTAGGTGTTTGATGTGTGTATTGGTAGTAAGATATTGCAAAAGTTTTGACTTCAAAAAGTCAAAGGATTTTTTGTATAGTATTCCGTTGATGATGGCGAAACGTTATGATTTACGCTTTATCGCCCTTGCCTTTTTTTCTTTCTGCTGGTAAAGTTTCATCCGTGAGGTATTCATGAATCGGGGTCATCCAGATATCCCCTTCTTCCTCTACCACGGCGAGCACCTCTCTTTCGTTCATAGATTTTTCTTAAGGGTGGCAATTTCAGACCCGACACGAAACCCGACCTGAAACCGACACGAAAATTAACAGGTTCGGGTTGAGTCTAAATAAATTTCGGGTCAGTTTTGGGTCAACCCATCTAACCCGTTTATTAAACATGTTAGGTTCGGGTTGTGAATAAATTAATCAGGTCGACCCGCCAACCCGTTTAAGATTTTTGCCTTAAATTAAAAATCATATATATTTTATTATACAGGTTAAATGGGTTAAACGGATCGACCCACATACCTATTTAACCTGTTTAACCCGTGTAATATGTCAACTTTTTTATATAAAACGAGTTAAATGGGTTAACCTGAACCCGTTTAACATATTATACCCGTGTAACCTATTTAACCCGCCAACCTACGTATATATGGGTTAAATGGGTCGGGTTCGGGTTATGTTTAAACAGGTTAGGGTTGACATAGCTGACCTAATTATTTATATAGGTCAGGTTTGGGTTGAGGTTTTCTGACCCGCCAACCTATTAACCCGAACCCGCCAACTCGAACCCGACCTGAATTGCCCTAATTTTTCTTTCAATTCCTCCACCAACACCTGTTTGCTGAGATGTGCAAAGCTGGTGGACGCCATTTTGCTTAGTGCATCCGCTTTTTTGTTCTTGCTTCTTGGGACTTGCTTTATTGAGAACGCTCGGAAGGTACTGGACAGTGCTTTTACCTTTTCTAAGTATTTGATCATGTCTGTTTCTTTTGCGATGTAAGTCCCATTTACTTGGTTTGCTACCAGTTTTGAGTCTACATTTACTTCGAGGTTTTGGACGCCTATTTTTTCCGCTATCCGCAATCCTGCTATCAATGCTTCATATTCTGCTTCGTTGTTAGTTGCTTCAAACTAAAATCTTAAAGCGTATGTGAACTCTACTCCTTCCGGATCCGTGAGTATTACTCCTGCTCCGCATCCGTCAACACAAGATGACCCGTCCGTGAACAAGGTCCACCGTGCCGGGAGCGGTTCTTCTTCCTTTGTGGAATCGTCCTGACCTTCTTCCTCTGGTCTTTCTACGATAAAATCGGCTAACACTTGCCCTTTAACAGATACTTTTGGCCTATAATGTATACCAAACATCTCTTTCTCATTTCTAGTTCTTGATCCGTGATTGATTCGTGTTATGAAGTGTTAACGGGATCCTACACGATTTCATATGGCTTTTTACGTTTTCGCTCGTTTTATTACGTTTTCGTTTGTTTTTTACGTTTTTTACGATTTCATTCGTTTTTTTTACGATTTCGTACGTTTTTGTCTGTTTTTTGCGTTTTCGTACGCTTTTTAACGTTTTCGTACGCTTTTTACCTGTTCGTTTGTTTTATTTACGATTTCATATGGTTTTTTACATTTTCGCTCGTTTTATTACGTTTTCGCTCGCTTTATTACGTTTTTGGCCGTTTTTTACGATTTCATCCGTTTACTTACGATTTAGTCTGTTTTTTACGTGTTCGTCTATTTTTTTCCATTTCTTTTGGTTTTTTACGTTTTTGTCTGTTTTTTACATTTTTTACGATTTCGTCAGATTTTTTACGTTTTTGTCTGTTTTTTACGGTTTCGTCGGTTTTTTTTTCCGTTTTCATCCATTTTTACATATTAAAAAAATCACTGCTTCTCAAACTGTAAGGGAGCAGGTGACATGCAACATGTTATTTAGTGGTGAGCAGAAAAACCGAAATAACCGGATAAACCGAAAACCGAAACCGAACTGAACCGAAAGCAACCGAACCGAACTACGAACCAAACCGAATTTGCCAAAACCGAACCGAACCAAACTACAAATTCGGTTTTCGGGTTGGATATAGGTTTGGCAATCCGAACCGAGAACCGAATTTATATATATATATATTTTATATATATTAATGTATACAAAAATACCATTAAAATTTTATCCTAATTAAAAAAAACACTTTTAATACTTGAAATAATTTTTTTTTGCTAAATATCTATATAAATATTATTTTTTAATTTCGGTTTTCGGTTTGGTTTTCGGGTTGATCCCATAAAAAATTTCGGTTTTCGGATTGACCCAAAAGAGAATTTCAGTTTTCGGTTCGGTTCGGTTGAATTCTAGTTCGGTTCGGTTCAGTTTTCGAATTGACCCAAAAATTTTTTAATCGAATTAACCGAACAACCCGATAACCGAACCGATCAACACCCCTATTAGATTAGATGGGCCAATGGATAACTTATCATATTCATTTAACGGCCCCATAGCCCAGGAACAAAAAAAAACATCTCTGGTTAGATATAAAACGAGCAAGATTATCCGCGCGTTGCTGCGGGCGTTAATTTTTCGCGCGTTGTTGCGGTTCATTATTCTTTTTTTTTCCGGGTTTATTTTTCCGGGTTTATTTTTTCGGGCTCATGTTTAATAGTTTGTTTTTTTTTCTCATATTAAATGGCAATCGCGTATTAAGTACTTTTGTAATTTTTTTTTCTTATTTTGTGCCGAGTAGGTTTTTTTTATGTTGCATACGTTTTTTTTCTTTCCTATTTTGTGTCGAGTAATTTTTTATATGGGCGTATGTGTTTGGCCTCATGTCGCGGGTATTTTTTTATCTGAATAAATCAGTACTTTTGTAATTTTTTTTGTGGGGTGTTATTTTTATTTATTTATTTTGTGCGGGTTTATTTTTTCGGTCTCATGTTTAGTAGTTTTTTTTATATAGGCGTATGTGTTAGGCCTCATGTCGCGGATATTTTTTGATCTGAATAAATCAGTGCTTTTGTAAAAAAAAAATTCCTATTTTGTGTCGAGCAAATTTTTTTTATAAAGGAGAGGGGGGGTTTATAAAGTTTTTTTTTTGCCGATGAACAGTAACACCGCCGGGCGGGCCGATGGGCTACACTGTTCATCGATGAACAGTAGCCCGAACACTGTTCATCGATGAACAGTGATTTGGGCATCTGAAATGGTGACACGTGACATGTCAAATGATAATATATATAATGAGCTTATGATCGGTATATAAAATATTTGGTTATAGACACACACTTTTAATGTGTAGATTATTTAATGGTTTTCTCCCACTTGTTATCCCCTAAATTCGTTCAAAAAAAAAAAACTTCATCAACCTTCATATACCCATTCATTACACAAATAATCTACATAAAAATAATTGTTATCAAATAATCAATTTTTGTTTTATCAACTTGAATCAATTTATCAACAGAAGGCTTCATTTATGGGATAAGAAAAAAAGACAATAAAAAATGACATCAGATTTTCCTACACCAGACTTTTCAACCATAGATAGTTAAATACCCAAGTTTAACAAATCATTTGATATCATTTTCAAAAGTATCAGGTGCCAAACCCTAAACCTAGATCTTTTAATCGCAATTTCTGACGTCGCCGTTAAAACTGACGGATCCGTTAGATCCAAAGGCGTTGTTAACGCCGTTATGTAACGCGTTTTTAACGCCGTTGTGTAACGGCGCCGTTAGATCCCACGGCACCTTCAGTTTTAACATCGCCGCTAGATCCGACCGGCGACGCTTTTAGATCCGACGGCACCTTCAGATTTAAGATCTAACGACGATCTGATGGCACCGTTAAATCTAACGGCGATCTGATGGCGACGTTAGACCCAGTTTAAATTGTTTTGTTCGGCGATATATCTGATTATTGCCGTTGTATTATATTTAATCTATGTTTTGTTTGATGCAGATCTTCTCTATACGAGTGAGTTTCCAGGTGGTCATCTTGTGCCTGCTCACTATCTCAACTCAACGGTAATTGATTCTTTTTATATGTCATACATAATTTTTAGAAGTAACATTTGAAAGAGGCGCAGGCTTTATGTATAGATAGTTGACTCGTGTGGCGTTGACATCATTCTCTCTTCATCTGTGTCATATACCATCTATGCTTTTACTGTGTCTCAGTGTCTCTTTAATATCCAGAAAGCATCATGGATCAAAGCAAATTGGTTAAAGCCTATCTATTTGTGATCTTATGACCTCTTCCTTTATCTGATTTTGTTTCATTCACAAGCAAGCAATCCTTGTTTTTACTTCTTTATTTGATTTTGTTTCATTGATCACCCGGGATTACACAACGTGATAAAAATCTTTGACCATATTTTGATCTTTGATCTTTGAACTCACTGTAATAGCAAAATCCAGTTTTTATGATTTGAAATCGTTCATTAGTTATTTAAGTTGAATTTTTTTTACCTCTATATATTCTTCAACCATCGAGCTGATCCTCTGCAAACCAAAAATGTTTAATATCTAACATTATGTAGAAGAGTAGAAAGAAGAGTAACAAGGAGAAAAAGAAGGATCCTGTGAACTTAAAATCACATGAGAAGACTCTCAATATGCTCTTATCCAAAATCTTATCAGACTTGCGCCTGTTCACCCTGGTCTGAAGTAGCTGACAGTTATCGGTATTAGCGGCCCCCCTTTCAACACTGCGTAATTATAAAAACCATGAAGATATGCACTACAACAAAAGATATTTATCAAAATATTATGGATGATCCGCATAAGAAAAGAATACAAAAGAACTTACCTTGCTGCAGCACGTGCAATGTCAAATTAACCTGCACAATCAAATAAACGAAAACGTTAACTATTGGCTTACAAATAAAATTAAAATTCATTCATTTGCATACATTATCAATACAGTAAGCTAGACAATTGTAAATGTACAATACTCATATAGAGTACTAGTTATAATCATCGTTCATGCACGGGGTTTTTTTAAATTTTTTAATACTGATATATACCTATTAGAAAACAGATCGTTCGTTTTTTGTTTTTTTAATTATGGTTCTTTTGGTTTATGATTATGTTTTTTTAAGACGTAGTATTACAACATTTTATCATTATTTTTGTAATTTTTTATATAAATTATTTTGAATCTCTATTATTAACCATAGTTTTAAAATAATCAAAATATGACAATAAGGTCTTTAGTGACGATTTTGGATCGAAAGAGTAGGTTTGTTAAATCAATATCATCATACCATTTAAGCTTGGATTTAGTTGATGTGTATATTAAAATGATCATTTAATTGGATCTATCTCATAAAACTTTAATGCTTTACTTAAATGTAGTTTGTTCCATTCACATACTTTATACAAATAATAGAGTATGACATTACTCTTTAACAATTAAAAAAAATGGTTTTTAAGTAGTCGGTGTTTTTTGTGGCAAAATGGAGTTAGGACTACAATTCATGACATTACCGATTTTAACATTTTATACGCATGTATCTAAGACACAAATGCATGGTTTCATCATATTTTATGGAATACTTTTCGTCATGTTCTACACATCAATTACAGATATGAGATATCATGATTAGTGTTCAATCAAAGTTACTAATACAATAAACATGACACATTCACATTAACGCACCACTAAATCAATTAGTTATTAAAACGTATTATAACCAATCTAAACATTATATGCATTAAAACGTCTTATTTCTGATGTATTAATATAAATTAAATTCTCTATATCCCCAGGTTGCCTTTGTATACTTGAGCTTATGCGGTATTTCGTGGCAGATAACCTGGATGGGACACCAATAACATGCAAGCTTGAATTTAGAGGCATGTACCTTCTTGGTGGTGGCTTCTTTGGGAGCTTTTTAAAGAAACTTATGTGTAACGCGATATAAATGCTTTAAGATGCCGAACATTAGCGTTGTTTAACTGTTAAACTTTATCCTGAAATTGATATTACACAATAAGCAGTAACTCACACAATGCTTCAGTTAACCTCTAATTCCCACCTGCAAGAAAGCAATGATCACCACTCATTTCGTAAGGATCATCTTGATCCCTTTTTTACAAGATCTCATTTAATCAGCACAATATGCAAAAGGGCATCCCGCGTTTGCATATCTAATTTTGCAAAGTGTCTAGTCATTTAATTGTTTTTCCCTCAGGCTTTGTGGGACCACTGTATAAATCTATCTAAGCCTCTCTGAGAAATTGAATCTCAAGAATATATCAGCCTGATTTACCCATAATTTGTCTAAATTCAGTAACTTTATCTAAAAGCCTATTAAAAATATGTTCTACTTCATAATCAATTTCGTCACCAACGGGTCGACCTTCAGGATCATACAATGGACATTCATTTCTAACTTTATTTACTAAATAAAAGATGAAGCGTAATTGAAAGCCGTCTAGCCAAAACCCCAAGAGTAAATGAATACTCGTAATAACACTCCCGCCAAGATCAACGACAGCGTAATTACTCGTTCGCCCCATCTTCTACTTATAAAACTCCCCTTACCCAGGTCTACTTCCTAACCATTCCAAAACCTCAAATTATCAACCAATTTAAGTAAAAGCTGGATTGCATGCAGATAACCTTTGCAGGTCCTGCACCATTTTGTTTGTAATTGTACTAGTTTGCTCTGCAGCTTCCTTCAGTATTTCAAATAATTAGTTTTAAATTATCCGAGAATTGGGTGGTCATGCCATCAGATATACCTTTTTAGAGAGAAAACCCTTATTAGAAGAGCTAATACAAAGTAACTATAGAATTATAAATTATTGATTTTTTGTTAGTCTTATATATAATGTTTTGTTACAAAAAGTCATCAAGTTCTTGATCATTAATTGTTGGAGGCATCTAAGGTATAAAAGACAATTGAATGGGTATCTAAGATCTCAGACGCAGTCAAATAAAGAAATAGTTGAAAGAACCGGTCGACTGACTGCATGGGCGAAACGGGTTGAAAGTCACCTAGCATCTACATTAATCAATCTATGAAGTCTTTTATTTTAAGATTTAAATTAGAGTATAATATATTGCTTTCATTATCCTGATCAACACATTCACCATCTATACAATTTATTTGAAACATAACTAAGGCGTTCGCGGATCAACCCAACCCATTTATTTGAAAACGTAACCAGCCCATTTTGTCAACAACGTAAAATGATATAGGTCCCATAAAGAGAAGGTACGTACCGACACTCGGTAACTTTGGTTTTAAATCTTTTGAAAAGCATCAAATATTTCCATTTGGGGTAGGACTCGACATTCATGATTCGTTGAGTGTAGCAATGACAATGGGAAAACCAAATGAGAAAGGTCAAACTGAAGCAGGTTTTGATCCATTATAAGTTATTAAGAGTATTCCATAAATAACAACTTGAATGCAATGATGATCATACAACATTAAAAGATAACCAGAGAGTTAAAAAATATTAAATTACTAATAATGACTCACTAAATAATGCGTAAAGTACCTTTGTTCGCACGCAATTCACCTGGACTTTGCTTCTTGTCCGGGGGCATTCCATTAGAGCAGCAAGTTCACAATGCTTTTTTACTTTGAACAATCTGATCATTTTGCCTAAAACCAAAATTACAAAGACAAAAAAAAACCATTAAGATCAATACAATAACAATTTCCATGACAATACTACATGAAGCAATGCACAAAAACTAACTACAAACATGACAATAGTTGATCATGTAATATTGCCTTACTGCCACACATTACAACTACTGACTCAAGTCTATTACTGCATCACGCATGCTCCCTCAAATCAGTCGATTAATAAGTGCCTTACAAATTTAAACAATTTATTACTGTCTGAAGCCCAACGATGTCATTGTGCCAACATCAATTCTTGTATATGATCCTGTCAGTCACACACACACACCCACATCACCAAGTTCACCATTACACGAATGTCGTATCAAAACCCCGTGCGTACTTATAGTTTTGGTATATGACACAATTACAACTCTAATCATAATTTTTTTGTTACCTAGGTTACTGCCATAGCTTGTAAAGAAAATGAAAGAAAAACATTAAAAGGACTATTGAGATATGAGATAGAGAGTTTACCTCACTTATATAGCAGGAGTAAAGATGAAAAGATTGATGAGATTGAAGACCGAAGAAAAAACCAAGACAACGCTCAGCGAACATCTCCTCTGTCATATTGGGGTACCTGCATAACAATATCGCTTAGTATGGCAATTCTACCACTGAACCACGTCTCCCTTATCATTTACATTTATGTTTTTTTTCAGATACTACTCAATTAATTGCCAAAACTACTTACTTGTCAATGTACAGGAATCGAAGGATAGATAAACTCTTCCTTGCCATTGAGGTCAATGTCCAAGATTGGAGTTCCATCCCCATCCACAAAATCGGGCATGTGATTCACATTAGCGCTTCTTATTCAAGTATGAAAATGTAGCAAAAGTGTAGGCTGATGTAAAAAAATGGCAAAGTTTCAGGATTTGGGATATTGTGTTACATATGATAGCCTTGCCAAAATATAAAAAAACATATAGAAGATTGTTAAGAAACTGATTCTTAAAAACATTTATAGAAGATTGTTAAGATTCTGATTCTTGCTGCTACAACTTACTACATATGACACGAGAAATACATATGGTAGACCTTCCCCATTTTATGCATACCCAATACACTCAATTGAGTTGCATCAGTCCATAAACAAAACAAAACAAAACATATAAATAGATTTCACATAAATGAACAATTAAACTCGCGAGAGATAATACAAAATAATCAGAACACTTATTAAACCCCAAAGACAAAACGAAACATGCATATACTTTAATAATCAATTTTGATTTTTAAATCACCAATCCTCTAACTTTTTTATCTTCTTCCTTGCCATCTTTATTAATCAGATTAGAGCTTCATTGAAACCCTATTTTCCCCTTAAATTGAAACAAAATCAACAGCAAATTCAAAAAGCTTTTAGGAATATAACTAAAAACCATATATCCATAATAAACAAAATAAAAAAATAGATATTAAAAATCATACCTTTAGACAACCGAAAGAGTTCTCGTCATCGATTAGTATACCTTGAATTTATTAATTGGAAGAATACCTTTGATTAAGCAAATTGATCCATGTTAGTTTGTTAGTTTTGTGTGTGTGTCTTAACTTCGAAAACTGAACGATTCACGATCATATTGCAAACCGAATGAGGCGTAACTAATTGAATTCTTGAATGAATGATTTAGGGTTAGGAACTCAGTGAGTTTGGTTTAGGTTTTAGGAGAGAATTATTTATCGTTTAATTTAAGTAATTGTGAATTTTTTTGTTAGTTTCAAAATACAAAATAGACCCTTTAACATATTTTTATTACTCCGACTACCCATATCTTTTTATATTCTTATTTTTGACACATGTATGTTTTCGCTCAATTTAAAAAAAAAACGAATTTACAAAAATTTTAAGGATTATAAGCCGAATTAAGAAACAATGAGCTTTTATTTTTTATTTTTAATAAAATAAATAAATCAAAATTAAAAAAATATTACTAAATAAAGTATGATTTGATTTTTTTTAAATGCGAATACTTCACTTGACGTTTTCCTTTACTAAATAAAAGATTGGCCTATATATATGTGCCACATGCATAGATACCAATATGTTCATAATCACTGTAGCCAAGTAGTTTAATAGGAAGATGCTTCGTGTACTATATGACAGAGCTTTTTTCCATTCAATGCATGAGCGCGGGAAATCATTTACATATATCAATCCATAATGATCACCCGGGATTACACTACTTTCATCTAAAGCGTTATCATCATTTACCTTCTTTGCAGCGACGGAGCCAGTAGGGGGGCTGGCTGGAGGGTGCTTGCCCCCCTAACACCGGCAGATCTACCTTATGAGAAAGTGATTCCCAAAACCCACCTTAAAGCTTGAAGCCTTTTAAATGGTAGTAGAAAAAATTAGAACCTACCTTAGAATTTAGATCAAAATCCATTTTAAAGTAATTTAATGAATAGTACAGAAAACAAAGAAACTTGGATTGTTGCTTCAATGGAGGTTTTTAGTCTGTCTTTAACGACGAAGATGACGACTACTTGGAAAAAAAAAAATAATCATTATTTTATAGTTGGTGATGTAGTTTTATTAAGAATGTCTATTTTGACCCTTCACTTTATAACTAATCAATTTAGTTATATTTAAAATATAATGACATAACCTCTTTGATCTTTCACACAAAAAACCACTACATTATTATGATTGACTCATTTTCGCTGTCAATTACGCTAATCTATGCCATTGTATTCATTAGGGGTGAGCATGGTGCGGATCGGTGCGGTTTTTGGCAAAAACCACACCGCATCCGCAATTGCGGTTTTTAAAAAGTGCGGGGTAAATTCCGCAACCGTGCGGTTTTGCGGATTTCGTTATGCGGTGATGTATAATAGCGGTTTTGCGGGTATTAACCGCCCGCACCATCACTATATTTATATAATTAATGTGGTTTTTTTGTGGTTTTTTGCGGTTTATTTGATACAATGTTTGGTTTTTTTTTCGGTTATAGACACAATGCATATATATTAAGGAAAACACACACAAAAATCACTTAGAATATTATTGATAATATGCACTAGAAGCCTTATAACACACATTAAATAATCAATGTGCCATTTTTTTTTTCGGTTTTATAAAATTAATGTGCGATGCGGTATGGATTTTGTGGTTCGGTTTTACGGGTAAAACCGCACCGCAACCGCTTTTGCGGATTTTTTATTTTTTCCTAAAACCGATCCACCGGTTTATGGCCTGTGGCGGTTTTTTTGTGGTGCGGGTTTTTGCGGATTTGCCGGATTTTTGCGTTTTCGCTGTCAATTACGCTAATCTATGCCATTGTATTCATATTCTCAATTAATCAAGTAATTGTATGTTATTATCGAAAAATATCATGAACCCATATGTCGAATGATTCAAACTTCAATCTAGCTTCTAAAAGAAAAAATTGTATTAATACCAAAAAAATTAGGCCCCCCTTAATATATATTCCTGGCTCCGTCTCTACTTCTTTGTACCTATTTTGTCATACTACACCAGTCAAGCAAAGATCCAACTAAATTTTGCAATGTCATAATACAAAAACAGCATTTGAACCTCCCTAGTATATTATCTATTTTTTTAAGCTTTAGAGCCTCATAAATAACTCGAGTTGCTACCCCCTATTTCATATACATCCATAAATGCATATTAATGTAAGCAACTATGAGCATTTTGCAGCTGCTTGACAAGAATGTAACAATGGATTTTAGAAAAAGTCTTTTTGACTTTCTGAAATCAAATTGCATAAGTTGTTTCTAGTCTTTTTAAAAGGGATATGATCTAATGGAATGATAAGAACCAACGCATGGAATTTAAGTCCTACCACCACGCATTGTTATAACCTACATATGAATCCGAATTACAACCTAAAAAAGATACTACCAACATCCATCGTTATATAACTTAAAATTTATGATTGTTTTTCCATTACAATCCATTGGACAAATTTCTTTTGTTGCCTTACGAGCTAATTTAATGAGTTTACCAATTTAATCTGTTAAAGAGTAAACATAACCCGAATTGACCCGTTTATATATTAATAGGTTTTACAGTTTTATGAACTGCATGAATAGTAAACTTACCAACATATGCATGCACTTATATTGGCATAATAGTAAACTTACCAGCTGCTATCCTCGATGTAGCCGTGAGCTTCAGGTCTTAAGTCGGACTTTTAGTAGATGAGAAAATGATCATGACACTGATTGCCCGACAACAAATTATAGATAACAAATTCAAATGGAATACTATTACATTAGCATAAAATAAGAAAATATTGTAACTTCAGAGAAAACATACAATTCTTATGACAATGCTTGACCAAAAAACCATAGACAATAAGAGTTTTATAACTTTTTGAATCTGATATAATTCATCAAACAGAAATAAACATAGCGGAAATTCCAAAATATCTAAAAAAGAGAGAAAGTCATAAATATATATGAATGAGTCCATTCCGCAAGTTAATTTATATTAAGTAAGAAGTTGCTTATAAATAGAAAATGGGTAAAACAGTTAAAATCATCCACAAATACACTATATACAAAGGTTAAACTACCAGACTATATACTTAGGAAAGCAAGATATGTTAGGCATACATCATAAGCAATGACACTTGATACACACTAATGGCAATAAAAGCTGTACCGGTTCAATATTATCAAAAAATGAACATATAAATCATTGCCGCTCGTACTACTCTAAATACATATTAAGTCAGACATTGTCTAATTAAATGGACTAAGAATTGTTTACACGATAAGCAAACTGTGAAGGTGCAACTAACAACTCAAGTGGCAGTGGTTTTTTCAAATAATTGCTCTTTAATATATACCGTTCGCATACTTTTATAGCAAATTATAACTCGAAGGAGTTGATCACTATTTCTAATAAGATTAAGAGATAGACCAATTTGATTGGACTAACTAACCACTTCTGACTCAAGTTAACTAATGACGGAAAAAACTAATGTTGTTAATTTGGTTAGAGACTCTTATACATAAACTTAATAGCAAAATAATGAAGCCGCCACAAGATGCTCATTCATGTATTTGGTTTGTCAATAGGCAATATATATTCAAAAAACAATTCACATGGAAGAACCATGAGTAGATACATCTTAACTTAAGGACCGGGAAAAAAAATGCTTACTTAGAAAGGAAGATTATATTGCACACATCGCAAGCAATCACACACGATATACACAGATGGCAATAAGAAATGTGACACATCTTAACGACCTAATACACACATCTTAACTGCCTAAG